>PVJO010029613.1:0-16583 GCA_004026905.1 Hystrix cristata
TTGAAATACATTAACAGGGACAAATGTCAGGGTGGGGAATCTTGGGGGATCATTTTTTTCAGTTCTCTCTGCAACACTGATGTAGAAAAAAACATCGAATTGTAGATTTATGCTAATGAAAGCCCACAAATTCTGAATTTTCCCTTAAAATCTAGGAAACACCTTCTTTGGATTAAATTGTTATTTTAGGGAATTAACTGTCTTATTATTTGTCCTATAAGTGAATCATTTCAAAAGAATCTTCATACAAGCTAATAGCTCCTGCGTTTGCCGTTCCTTACCTACAGATAGCGGTAAAACAGTCATGATGAGTAAATGGTAGAGTGAGGAAATTTAGCTCACCATTCCCGTGTAAATCAGAACATGCCTCCTAAATGCAGATTGTATTATGTCTCCAGGCTTCAGAGAAATCAAGAGGACCCACAACAGTGTCAGAGAATCCCACGGAGATTTGTCATGCAAGATGTTTCCTGACCGATTGCATCCTTGGGAGTATATTTCATTATGCTCCTCGTATTTCAGTTGTAAACAAATACTTCTGTTATCTTTAATAAGCCTCTCAGAGAAATGAAAGCTGAGTCTGGATAGCTTTATTTTTTAAGTAGGTCAAGTCTTCCCGCTAATTTCTGACACTGATGAAGGGAGCATCGTTTTTCTGATATTTAGGTGTTTCATTAACTCGAAAAAACCCTGACAAAATCTCAGCACTTAAAAAAAAAATTGAAGTAGTGGTGGTGGAAAGATTTTACAGTTTAGGAATTATTTCTGTGGATGCAAATTTCTATGACGAGATTTACCTATAAACAAAAATGGCTCATTTGAACTAAGGTTTAACATTTGGTGTCGGTGTTCTTAAAATCAGGGAAGTCTGTTCCGATTACAACATAAATCATACTTTGAAGGAGCACGCTCATACGAAATTAACGGAGTCAGATTGGCTCAAATTTTTTGTTTAGTTCAGTTTCCATGTTTTAAACTGAATAAACTAAGGCAAGATTCAATTATTACATGCTCCATGTCTAATAAAAATGCAAATCATTATGAAAGACCTGGTGGAATATCATTAGGAATAAACTGAGTATATGACAGCTATAGCTTGCTTACTTACTTGAAGTTACTTTTAAAATATTTAAAATCATATTTCTGAGTAGAATGAGAATAAGTCAAGTCATAAAACTTTTATCGTTCTAAACTGGGGGATTAGAAAAAGGGAAATTTCTTTATACTGTTGCATATATTCATTACCTTTGTGGCTTTATAATGGTAAACCTCACAAAGTCAGCACAAGTAGTTAAATGATCAAAGTGTTGTAGGACTTGGGACTTTCTGTCTTAAATATTGGCCTGCATCATTTCTTATGTCTTAACTGAGATGGTCATTTTGTTTAAATCTGGCAACAGTTGTCTGAGAAAGCTCGCCCATTAATATGACCAAAATCACCAATCAAGCATTCATTTCCTCATCCTGTCAGGCCTGCTGTATTGAAAGCTTGTGTGGTTTTTGGCCTTCTGTGAAGCATTAAAAACCCTAAAGACTTTTAAAAGGGATTACAAATGGTAGACTCAAGTATTGCCTTTTACTCAGCTCCATGTGTTTGCGTCCCTACTAAATGTTTTAGTAGCTCAAATGTCACATTGGTGCCAGGGGTAAAACGTTTTAAGGTGACTGACTTCCAGGCAACAGGGAAATAGTTTCTTCTTTATCTTTATAAGTTAAGGTTTTATTTTAATTTTTTGGCTAGCCAGGCCAATTAGCATTTAGCTCTTTGGACTTACACAATATTAGATATACAGTAAAATATTTTCATTACTTGAAATAATTTTCAGCTATTGAAAGCTATTTTCTATTCTGAAAAACTGAATGTTAAAATGAAAACTAGAAAAAAGTCTGGTTTAGACATGAACAGCTCTTAGTTTCCTTAAAGTACCCACCACTGGGACAGAAAAGCAATGGGTCAGATTAACAGATCAGATGGTGAGGCTCTAAGTAGAACTGCTGAGGCTCACTGACACCAAATATTCAATACGAGTAATTCTTTTTAATAAATCTGGGCTGTGCATTTATTAATTTACATATATTCTAACATGTATAAGACATGTGATAGCAATGAGGTGGTAGGGCAATAAGTTTCTACTTTCTGGAAAACAACTGTAAAACTTACTAATGAATAAAGAATGCAATTAAGTGGAGTTATCATAATAGAGAATAAGAAGTTAGAGAAACTGTTGGTTGAAAAATATGTCACTAGAAAGAGAATTCTCTTCTTTTTATGTAGCCAAGCACGTGTCTCTGAGTACATGGTGTTGAAGCTGGAACTTGAAATCTGAGCAATTGGTTATGGGAAGATGAGGGATATAAGCTTTTTCAGAGAGAACAGTACATGTGAGGAGAGGCCAGAATATCATGTGAATACCACCTAGGGACCCCAGGGCCTGTAGGAAGAGGGGTTGCTCATCTAAAAGCAATGGGAAGTCATTGACAATTTTCACCTATGACCTACATTTGAAACTGGGAATCTGTTTCTTGAGAAAGACTGAGTTGAAATGGAAGGAAAACACTAAGCACGGAGAAAGGAGTGTGCTGCATAAGCCAGACAGGAATACAGATGGCACGGAGCTGGAGTGACAAGGTGCTGAGCGACAAATGTGATTAGATTTCTCATGTAATTGGGAGGTAGAATCAAAGAATTTGATGGTGAATTCATTATGAAAGACGGAAGAAAGCAGAAATCAAGAATAGCTTAGATTGCAACTCAAACAATTACATGTATGATGAAGCATTTACTGAGACTGGAAAAAAATAATAATTGAAGTTTGCAGACTGAAGCTACCTGATCACTATAAATCATAAGAAATACTTTTCTTTTCTTGTGGGTATTTCATTACTTCAATTGTTACAAATACCTTAATATGGATTATCTGATACATAAACTTACCATTCATCATGCACTCTATAAAAGCATACAGAAACACAAAAATCATCTTATGAAAAATAATTGCGTGAACTCAAAGATCACAAGACAAATTCTTACCTGCCTTATATCTCTTTATCACTTACTCTCTCTTTTCCACAAGCTAAACAAAAAAAAAATTATATTAATTGTGTCTTTATGGATGGCGTCAAGTTATTGGAACTACTAAAAAACTGACATTCTCCAGAGTCACAGAGTTAAAATTCCTGACAAACAGGCATAAAACTATGGAAAATGTTAGTAACTTGTGTTAAAACTTAATTCAACAATTTAATTTGCAATTCTCTAGTCATGCTAGTGAACCTCCAAGATGGCCAACTAATCTTGGCTTCCTGGTATTCATACCCTCCTGCACTCAGTCCCGGCGCAGAGTGAAACAGCTCCGGACTCTGCGAACTAAATAATATTCCGGAAGTGCCAAAATGTTGCATTTGATGGTAGGCTGTTTAAAAATATTGTGGCTTTTTCCTCTCTGTTGGTTCAGAAGCTCGAAGCAAAGCTGTCATGTGATTAATCTACATTGTGCAGGACCAGGTTTCTGCAGCAGAGCCAATGATGTGAGTGGGTTAGGGAACGTACCCTCCAGCCTTCTACAGGCTGCTGACATCTGCAGTAGTGGCCAATATCTGGAATAAAAACTCAAAAGAAACTAAACCCTAATTACCACATAAACTACTTCCCAATTTCTGCCTTACAGATAATAAATGTTTGTTGTTTTAAGCTACAAAGCATTTAGGGGTAATTTGTTAACACTACTTGGGGTAATTTGTTAGAGCAAGAGAAAACTAATGCACTAATCTTTCTGAAGAACAGAAGAAATGAATCTTCTAAATCTATGTGGATTTTTATATATTGGACAAACTTACCAAAGAAAATATTAACTTTTAAGATTGTTGAAATTATGTTACATATGTCCTTTTGCTTCTTTCTGAGGTTTCCTATTAATGATTTTTCTCATGATATATATTTGGAGATTATGAGGGAGAGAAGGGAATCATGAAGTTATGCTCAGTGACGAAAAGCTGCTTTGAGGGGGAACTGGTGTAGAATTTGTTTGAGAAGTGTGCATTAAGATTTTCAAAAGTATGTCTATAGCTACAGTGATGAAAACATAACTGGACAGTGCCATTTAGGCTTAAGTCTTAGTCTTAAATATCTTATAAAATCAAAGACTAAAAATGGAGGAAAATATGAGAAAAAAATTAAAAAGTACAAAGCAGTGTTATTTATGGACTACATTATTTTGTTCCCCTGAAATTCATATTGAAATGCTAACCCTCTTTGAGATATTATAAGGAATGAGACTTCTGGGAAGTAATAAGTTCTTGGGGATAGACCGCTCTTCCTGGAGTTAGTGTCCTTATAAGCAAAGATATGAACAAGCTCACTTTCTTCTCTGCTCTCTACCTTGTGAGGACACAGCAAGCAAAGAGCAATCTGAAAACCTGAGAGATGGCCCTGGATAAAATCTGATTGTACTGGCACCCTGTTTGGAATTACTGGTCTCCAGAATTGTGAGAAATAAATTTGCTATTTATGTCATTAAGTTTATAGTCATATGTTACATCAGCTTGAACTGAGGATTGAACTAAGGACTGGCAGCATTTGGTAAGAACATGCCAAAAGTATGAGGTGCGTAAGATGGATTGTGAGGGAAAAATAAGGTGAGGGAACAATGTGGAAAATATATGGCAAAATGTAATTGAAGAAATCACAATAAACACTTGTAGGGAAACTTATTTACCTTACTTTAACATGCTGTTTTAGACTGCTAATGAGGTAGGAGATTAGGGGATGGCAAGCTGGCTGGATAGTTGGTCATGACCTGTCAAATGTGGAGATCTGTCAACTCGTAGCTGGGCCTGATGCACAGAGTAGCTTTGGAATCCTGCATGGAAGGGCCCAGATATGACATCAGAAGAACGTATAAAAGATAGTGGCCAATGACTTCATTTCTACTGCCCTCTTATTCTTGCAGTAGCCTGTCTTATGTGCAGGGTGCATCTTCACTTTCCTTCAGAGCACTTCTTTTTGAGCACTTCTTTTTCTTCTGTTTTTACCTTCCTTTTTTTAACCTTTAAATAAATGTTAAACTTTTACATGCATCAGCTGTGCCATCTAAGTCTTTGAATGGGACAGCAAGAGCCTGGAAAGGGCCACTGGCCACCACGCAGTTTGATAACACTGGGGCTGCCATAATGGGATACCACACACTAGGTGACTCAAACAATAAATATACTTTTTCACAATTCAGATGGCTAGGAGTCCAAAATCAAGGATTTTTCTTGAAGTTTCCTTGGCTTATGCTTAACCTTCTTCTTGCTGCATCAACCTTCTTGCGCGTCTTCACATGGCCATCTCTGTAGGCTTCAGTCTCCATCTATTTTTTTTTTAACAAGGAAACCAGGATTAAAGCCCACAAATATGACTTCATTTAATACTAATTACCTCTCTAAAGCCCCATCTCCAAATATAGTCACATTTTGAACTGCTTTGTGTCAGGGCTTGACATATGAATTTTAGACACAGTTCAGTCCATAAGACCCACTTTCCCCGATGTGACTTGATTATAATAACCTTCATTCAGATTAAAAGGCATCACTGTTGCTTTAAGAATTCTTCACATTTGTTACTAAAGTACCTGGTTGGTAGGGGAACAAAAGTAATTCTTAAAATATTTGGTTACTTAAAACAGTGTGTACTAATTTTTAGTGTGTCTGACATGCATAGCAAGAAGTGATGCCTGTTCATTGTGATCAACAGTTTGGTCCCCATTTCAGTGAGGAGACTGTGGTCCCAAAAGTAGAAATCACTCTGCTCATTTCAAATCCATGCAGATCCCAATTGGATCCATGCAGCCTTGAAGAAGAAATGTTTCCTTTCCAAATTTGTTGAGAGGACTGCAAGGGCAAAGGCAAAATAAGAAGATGCTGGAGGAGCAAAACAGACAGAAAGGTAATTTGGAGAAACTGCTACCACTCCTGTTCTGGAAACCACAGATTGTAACTCGTGCTGCTTGGTTTTGGAGACAGTGTTCTGTTGTGCTTGGATCCATCCAGGAATGCAGCAGTGACCAGGACTGGAGTTGAGGACAGAGTGCTCTATCTCCGCTCAGGCTGCAGGAAACTGTAATTGTCTTACTGCACAGGCAAGCTGCAACAACTCCTTTAGGCATCGCACAGAAGTTCTTTCTCTCCTCCTTAAGATTCCCTACCGCTCTTTTCTCCTGATGGCATTCAGAGGAAGCCTTCTAGAAATCTGAGCGATACAGTCTGAGATTCCGCCCAGCTCTCTGAGCGACACAGGTGAACAGCCAGGACAGCAGTGGCACAGTGTAGGGCCAGTTGTGCTGGACAGCTCGATGAAGAAGTACTGTGCAATCATTGTGAACGAAACAAAAATGTGGTAAAGGCCACAGTGACTGATTTCAGTACCAAAGTATTAAAATGTCATTATAAAATTGAATTAACTTTTAGATATTTTGCAAAAACAACTCACTTCAAACATTTTTGTAAAACTCACAGTGAGGTTCAGGATGTGTTACACTATTTGATGTTATCGGTAAACAAACTACAAAAACATTAAGTTGGTTTTCTAAAATTAGCACATTATAATGTTAGCCTAAATTTTGTAAATGTTAATAATGCTTCCGACTTTTATTTTCATTTTAATTTACAAGATAAATGCAAAACAAAATATTAAAATTATTTACTGCTGAATTAAATTATCTTTTCTAAACAAAATCTTTTAAATTCCCTTTTCATTAACAATTTCATTTATTTAGCATGTTGATAGTCAATGACTATCAACATGCTAAAAATACTACTTTTCCACACAAACATGTTTGGAGTAAAAATAAAATAATTACCAAAATGATTGCTTTCATATAAATTGGGGAAATCTGGTTTCTTTTATGGCTGATGTGAATTTTCAGGATACTGGTTCAGGAGTATATGATTCAGCTTGGTAGTTTTGTAAGGTTAAAACATAAGCTAAACAAATTGTGTGTTGCATTTTGAACAATGATTGTCATGTATGTGCCATGGGCTTAAATTCAGTAAGTTCAATATTAGTTCGTTTGTTGCTTATGAGTCACCACCGCTCTATACTTCCCTTATTTAGAGTAAGGTTAGCCCAAAGTATCTTTTTGAGACAATAAAATGTTTCATGGAATGTCTGACCTTACCTGTGTGATTCGCTGATATCCACATGATTTCTTTTCTTTCTTTTTTTTCCTATATAGCTAAAGGAGGTAGGCAGATGGTTAAAAAAATGCTTCAAGCATGTTAAAATTAAACCTGACATTTCTGATTACATTGGCAGATACTACCATTGATTTACCACTGTAAACTTTTGGAAGAAATGATTTTAAAATTATTTTCCATGCAAAATTTGGTTTTAAGAATAAAAGTATAAAATAAAATAATAAAATATATTTATGAAAAATATACTTGTATGGTGGCAGAGCTGATAGCTTTGCATATATATTAATTTTAGACAACGTGGTGTTTAAGGATCTTCATTATCTTAGTTTAAAGACCATGTTGTTTAACATTATGAATCTATTTTAGGAGTTATAATTCAAGGTCTTAAGACAAATTAAGACATTCTTACACTTAGTAATGCTACCAAGATTATGAAATTATTAGTAAAAACTCACATGAAGCCAGATTTCTAAGTTGTGACCTTTATAATGCACAAATGTGAGAATGGTCTCCTGGGGGTTTCGTTCCTGAAACTATGACTAAGCTGCGTTAGGCTGTGCCGAGTGACTCATTAATCAGAGGAAAATGTGTAGGATGCTTGTGCTGATCCATCTGGGCAAGTGATCTAGAGAAGAAAGAAATCTGCTCATTTCTACAGTGTCTACTTGGAAAGCAGAATGTTTTGTCTCTGCCTTCACAGGCTCATTGTCTCCCTGGGAAAAAGAAACGTACAATCTCACGTTTAGACTTAACTGGAAAAATACTATCATTCTTCTGAAATTTGCTGAGGCAGATAGATAGTCAGACATCGGGCCATCATTTAATACATCCTTTATGTGTAAGAAGTTAATCTGTTTTACTTCATCTTGGGAGGAACAGGAGAGCTGAATTAATTTGTCCAATTTTTAAGAGAAAAACCCTATGCTCACTTACTGACTCCTGAGCGCCTTTCTAACTCTCCAAATAGTGGAATTTTGAGATAAGATAGTTGCATTAATGATCTGCTTCCCACTTATTCAGGAGCTGTAACATCAAAATACTGAGAAAATACATGCCTATGCGTATAAAGAAGACAAACATTTCCATAATCATACATCAAAAGGAAATCCAAGTGTCTAAATTGGCACCAGAGACATGGGCTCTGAAAAAGCTGGTATAAGATAAGAACTTGAAGAACTAGTGGTTTTATGCCTAAATAAATCCTGGACAGGTATTATTCTCTCCAGGATAGGTATTATTCTATTATTCTAATATCAATGTATCATTGATATTAGAAAAATGATCCTGAACTTCACGTTTGAGGTGGAGAGTGGGACAAGGCTTCTGAATCATAAGTAGGGGAGAATATGTTTCCATCGGTTCACGTAGGATTCAGTTTTTATGGCTAATGTGTTAGCTTTCCACTACCATAACAAATACCTTGATAATCTGCTGATAAAAATAAAGGCATTGTTTTGCCTCATAATTTTGGAAGTTTATTCCATATTTGCTTGGCCCTTGGACTTATGGTCAGGCAGCATATCATGGGGACGGCTCATGCCCAAATACTCCAACTCATGCCTGGGAGATGAAAGTGACAGAGGAAGAGACCAGGGTCCCACAGGTGCTCAGGTCACATCTCCAGTTACCTAAGACACTCCTGGTTAGAGGTTTCTAGGCTTTCAGTAGTATCACCTGGGGACCAAGCCTTTGACACATGGACCTTTGAACACCACCTATCCAAATCATGGCTGTTGATTATATCCTGAAAAGGAAAAAAAAAAAAAAAAAACAAAAAACCAAATGAACATATTAGACACGAACTATCCTCTGACCTAAAGCTTTTGACACAAGATTTATCTGGGTTGCACAAACTCTAAAGAATTTGAGATAAAGAAACTGATAAAACCTGTCAAACGGAGAACACTAAACTCTTCACAAAAGTTTGCACCTCAAACAAAAATTACAAAATTCTTTTAGGAACTGTGTTATGCAATATAAATCCAAGGTAAAGAAAAAAAACAGGGAATAATATATCGAAAAAACACAGAGAATATAATATCTGAAAAACAGGTTAAATTTTGATTAAAATTCTCAAATTTTAAGTGGAAAAACATCTATTAAAGACTTTAAATTGAAAGGGACTTAAGTTTAAAAACCTCTTGTGGGAATAATGAACATGTCCTAACTGAAATGATAGATTAAATTAGGGTCTTAAAAAAGTAGAAAGAGAATACCGATTTAAAAGACAGAACTTTTCAAATTTATCTGCATGCAATGAAGAGAAATGAAGATGGGGAAATGTAGGAAAGAAGGCATAGATAGGAAAGATAAACGATGTATCTCCAATTCAGTGGTCTACAAGGACTGGCCAAAGAAAATACAGAGGAGG
Organism: Hystrix cristata; assembly: GCA_004026905.1. Lineage (NCBI taxonomy): Eukaryota > Metazoa > Chordata > Mammalia > Rodentia > Hystricidae > Hystrix > Hystrix cristata. The sequence continues at coordinate 9,548 of PVJO010029613.1, forward strand.
AAAAAAGAGAGAGAGAGAGAGAAGAGAATGGAGGAGAAAAAAAGAAAAAAAAAGGGACTAAGAAGAAAATAGCTGAAATAGTTGTAGAACTATAGAACATAATTCACAAAATCAAAAGAACAGTGTCCAGTATGATTAAAAATAACTTTAGGAGGCTAACAGCTACTACAAAACCAGGAAGAGTAGGTAGGGATACGAAAATTTACAACCCCTCCAACAAAACTCAAAAATATCGTATTATAGTGCACCCCAGAGGAGGAGCAGGTAGCCCTCAACTGCCCACCTCGGTCAGAATCGTATCAGTACCAGGGAAGGAAGAGACAGAGAAAAGTTAGGGGCTTCAGCTCTCACTGAAAACCAGAGATTGTCTTACAGGTTGAAACATGTTCCTTCAGAAAGATATGTTGAGATCCTACAAAATGTGTGGAAATAGGATCCTTACAGAAGTAATCAAGTTAAAATGGGGTCAGTATAGTAATCTGTCATAGAAAATGACTAGTGTCTGATAGAAAGAAGAATCTGTACACAGAGACACATGGAAATATGCAGGCAGAGATGCAGGCCATTCATTTAGGGGCCAAGGACACCAAAACTTGCCTACAAATACCGAGAGTGCACCGGAGAGAGGGCTGGTGCCATTTCTCCCTCGCGGCTCTCGGAAGGAACCAACCCTAACCACCCTTCATATCAGAATTCTAGTTTCCAGGACTCTGACCCAATATATTCCTATTGTTTAAGGTACCTCGTTTGTGATATTATGCAGTAAATTAACCAAAAATGCAACAAGTTGTCTGGGGATAGTTCCGAGGAGAGATTCTGAATAAGTAGGGGCTTTGTCGATTGCAGTTCGTGAGGAAATGCAAGGAGCTCACTGAAATATCATCTGAATCTAGCACTCTCTGTCTCCGTGGGAAAGCCTCGCCCTAAGACAGAAATTGACCACGAGTCTCAGTCCTTCACAGCTCCCTCTTTACATTCCTATCCCCGAAATTCTGCCAAAAGTTGTGATGCCTTATCTGTCCCGGAACAGCAGCTCTGCTTGCAAAGCCTGATTCACAGTCTCTTTACCTGCTCCCAGAACTGGCAAGAGCCCTCACCATAAAAAACCAGATGGAGAATTTTGGATCAGTTATTTTCCTCCCCTCTCAGAAATCTTGGCCCTTCTAGTTTTGGCTATTTAAATAGCCTTCCGATGCTAATAAATGAAGAATAGTTTTAAAAAGAAAAAAGAATAGAAGGAAGAAAAAAATGGAAACAAAGCTTTTGTAAATAAGGAGGGAGGAGGGGTTGTAGGGAGAGGAGGGAAATGGGAAAGAAAGAAGCAACAAGATATATCATGTACTGGTACAAATTCCATATGATAATGTTATCACTATGTATATTTAAAACGCACCATTAAAATAAAATTTAAAAAATATAAAAATAAAAAAAATTTTAAAATTACCAGCTTTTAAAATTATTCATGCTAGAAGTTTCTGTTGACTGTAAATTATCTCTATCCCACTTAAAAGTAGAAGTTAGTGTTGCTTTATGTTGGAGCCAATAAGATGCTGTCCAAAGATATTTCTAGATACAGTCTTTCTCAGTCTTTTTTATTCTATATAGATGTGTCATTTTTCATATTTTATAAGAAGCATAAAGTATGAACTGTGCATTTTTTTTTGTATTTTTTTGCAAAAATTAATCAGTATGTTGGAGTTTTTAAAATATGAATGCTGCTTTTGGTACCATATCTGAAAAGGACTTCACATTAGTCACACAGTTTATACACATGGGTCATCCACTTTTTCTCAGATAAATGTACTTAATTAATAGTTCTGTACCTCCCTCAAGGATTCTCTACTTTACAGCACAACTCCCTTAAAGTAAATGAGGTAGAACTGCATTTGCTCACTTAGGTTGATCTCAAACAGGCTCCGAGGCTCTGGTTAATGCTGAGGTAATCCGGATGCCAGGCTGGGTTCTTGGTTCAGTTTCATACTGGAGGCGTCTCTTTTACGTTCAAACCTTATTTAACATACTTTATGAGAGTAAGAAAAGTGATTTTACTTGAGGATGTCTTGAGAACTGAAATATTTTCTAGGAGTTCTTTGGTGTAACTTAATGTACCAAAAATATTTGAGTTAATCTAATTTGTCTGTGCCCTTTGATACTCAAATGTGAGAAATTCTCAATTACTTATGAAGTGTAAGATCAACTATTGGCATCCCTTACGTCTTTACTACACTTTAAAAACAGGATATTTCCCTTTATCATCCTCATTCTGTAAGGCAGGCTCAGGAGATGAATCAATTTACATTAGAAGTAAGTTTATTAATGAATAAAAGAGCAAGAGCACTAAAATCCCCTCCATCCATCTTTCCACTTTCTTATACAAATATGCACTATTTTCCTCCTAAAATTTATTTGAATGAACTACAGTTCAATTTAAGGCAAAAATTGCCTAACAACGCAAGAATAAGGCTAACACGTTCATTTCTTAATTCATTCCATTTTTCTTTTACCTGTTCCTAAGAAAATCATTGCAGTACACTGACATTTACTAATTATTTAGTCATACTAGTAATTCAGTTAGATGTTTTATAAATTGTTTGGATTTGAAAATAGGATATTTTTCACATTATAAGAAGGGTTTGGTACATAATACTCATGAACAACAAAGTGAGTTTGATGATTAATGCCCTTTTTGGCTACCAGACTGGAAAATTTCCCACAAATTTTATTTGTGTTCTTCTGTTTGTGACAACCATCTGCTTAGCTTTCACACCATTTTGTTTTCAGCCAAGATGAGATTAAAACTGACAGAAGTATCTACTATAAAAAAAGCAGCACAGATCACCGGGGAGTAGAATGCAGCATGCAATGTGGCTCTGCGTCCAGCATCTGCATTTGGGCAGTGTTCTCAATTCAGACATTTGGGACACACATCCAAAGAATAGCTTTATAAAGAGGGTGTTTAAATGTAATGAAGCCGAATGCTGAAGATACATATTAATTTTATTAAATGAAAAGGTTAGCGATTTAAAGTTTCATACTAAAAACATTTCTGAATTGAAAAGAAAATGGATGATCCTATTATTTCCTCTCGTGAACAGGCATAAGATAGGAAACAATACTCTTGTTTAATAATAAATCTTGAGTTACACAAGTCCTTTATATCGAAGGTTTTTTAAAAAATCTCTGTAGATTATAGCTCTGGTGCATAGTCGAGGGAAAATTGTGAGCTCATCAGTTTGTCATGAGAGGAAATTCACAAGAAAATGGTGACTTGTAAAGAACAAATAACACGCCACATCAATGTATTTGAAGATAGAAGAAAAGTAATTCTACGCCCATTGGAATGCATTTAAGTAAAATTCACACATATTACACCAATTTTTACAATGGAATTAATTTCCGCCTTTTATAATCATCTGGCTTTCAGTGTAGGTAAGGACAGTAACAACCGAGCAAGAGTAGTCTTTACTTTGGCACCATTCATTAAGCGAGGTGGCTTGGTACATCCATTCAGGCTGGTCGTTTTAACACATCTGTCACCTATTTGTAGAGAGGCTAAGTAATTCTTCCAACTATCATCAAATAGGAGATGATTATTCTACATTTTCTTTCATTTCCTTGTTGTAAAACTACAAAATAACCACCTTTCGTAACAACTGAGAAGGCGGGAGCTGAGATAAACCACAAAACTGCAGGTTTTCAAATACAGAGGGAAGCAAATTTTAGTCTGTGTGCTAGACAGTAAAAATAATGTTTGAGGTTACAAAAAAGAAAAAGTAAATCTAACCGTATCAGAGGACTTAGCTGAGGTTTGAGCTTTTACAAGAATACATGTATAAAATTTATAGCAGCCAGGCATTTGAACTTTTATTTTTAAACGCTTGTATTGAGGCATAATTAACATGTAACAAGCTGTGCGTGTTTAATGCAAGCATCTTGACTGTGCGGGGAAGGTGCCCACCCATGACCCCACGGCGGTAAACACACCCGTGTGTCTCCACACAGTTCCTCTTGCTCCCTGTATTATGTATAAGAACATGATGCAGCACCCAGTTGCTCGGCAATTTTAAGTACTCAGAGGCCTATGGTTCAAGCCACAGCTGATAAAATCTGACACGATGTATCTTTCTCAAACCAACAGGTGATACACGTGATATGTGTATAAATGTGATTAGGCTGGTAGAATAAGGAAGAAAATGAAACTGAAGAAGCCTCTTCAGTTATGACCAAGTTCAATTTTATCAGCCTTAAAGTGGAGATATTGAAGTAGGTAAGGCCATGGTTCCTTGCAGATCCTAAATTCCATGAGCTTTTTTTCTTGAGTAGTTTTTTGTTTGGTTTGGTTATTTTTGTGGTGTTGGGAATCGAACTCAGGGCCTTAGGCTTGCTAGGCAAGCACTCTAACCACTGAGCTAAATCCTCGGCCCTCTAGAGTAGTTTTTGTAAGTTTGGAAAAACAATCTCCCTGTACAACACATTTCTATAGATGAAAGCCTGGGATTTTGCCAGATAGAAGGAAAGGTTTATAAAATATCCCAATAAAAACGGACCTTTGATCAACACAATAATAAACTTGATTCTGCTAAGTGTTATTTTGTACCTGGAAAATTGTCTTAATACATGACTGAGAAAGGTGGCAATTAAATCTTTGATCTCCTTTACTTATTGTTAACTTTATAGTTAACTGTTGTAAATTTCGGAACCAGCCAGAAAATGGCATATTCTTTCCAGTGATTCATATATTACCCAGAAGTACTACAATTTCTATGAGGAATAATAAGTATCTCTGGTGAATTTTTTTAATTAGTACAATTTTAGTGAATAAACAGATGAAATCTATTTCTTTCTTTTGCTGAAAAGAGTTGTTACCAGAATTTGCTGTGGATGAAAATTATTGCTATCCTATCTGGAATTAGGACAATTTCTAGGAAATACTAAAAATTCTGGGCAGCATATTTAAGGACAATTTTATTTTCTGAATGCTAGGAAACTCTTGCCTTGCCTTCCCCACAATCTTCAATCTATGTATCACCTTATTGAAATGATTAGACAAAGGGAAATTTTATACTTCCGTTAGTACATCTGTTAGAAAATTCTGTTAGAAAGTTTTTGCTACTAGATTCCAGTCTTACTCGAATGAAGATTTCTACAACTTCATGGACAGCATAAATATAGATTCTGAATTCAATCTGCCTATTGGTGCTATTTAAATATCAAATTATTCTATAAATATGCATGTAGTGACTACTACTTTTCCAGTGAATTAAACCCAAATGATCTTTGATTCACTATTTCGATTGATGTATACACGTACTTAGTTATTGTTAGATATTTAAATTGTGTCTTTAAACAAATATTTATTTAGAATATACACATACTTAGATATGTATTTAAGTAAATATTTGCACACTATATAGTTGTAATAGTGATATTTACATATTATATATATACCCTTAACATTATTTACTGTTGATAAAATTGAGTTCTGTTCTCATATTCATATACTTTATATATTTAAATACCTATTTGTATACTATATATAAGTAAGTGTATATATTTAAGCATATAACATCTCCAGGTCATGAATTTTTTAACACTTTTCTTTTTCTAATTGCATTAATTGCATCAATTAAAAATGATTGAATAAAGAGATCTTGTTTGTATACCTGAGTGTATATATGAGTACGTGAATAAAAGTACATGTATAAAAGAATAAGAGACTGAAGATCAAAGATAATAATGAGGTGTAGTGGTAGGTTTCTCTATGATATGACACTAATAGAATATTTTAAAATTTTATTTTCATAAAAAAAATTTGACATTTTTGTTAGCCTTCTTATAAATACAGACAAGAGTAGTGCTCCTGTATTTCAAAATGTTTAGCTATCATGTCTTAAGGTGGGTTTTTTTTTTTTTTAACCAATGAGTTTCTCTCTTTTCCCCAAACTATAAATAACATATTGTATGTAGGCTGTCATGAGAATCATTTTCAAGGAACCATAACAAATGCCCTGGTCCTGGTTACTTAGGTAAATCTCTGAGATTCAAGTTTTGAACCTTCTGTTGGGCCACACAGACTTCAGGGGAATTCAGAGGATCTGGAAGTTGAAAGACCTGAATGTATTTTGAAAAGTGGGTATCAGTAATTATTCAAGTTAGATATAAAACTCTGGGGACTTAGAATGTAATATTGCAAAAGGATTTAGATTGTGTTTGTCTTACAAAAGCCAAACAAATATGAAGTCATATTGTATAAACAGCCATGTTTAGTGACAGATTGCTAACCAATCTCAGTGAAACCGAGAGTTATTCAGTAATTGGATTTATCAATCAGTAGCATGAGCCATTGCTGAAGTAATACACAGGTGACACCATCATCTTCTCTACCACTATTGTACATAAAGAACTAAAAACCTTACTACCTTTTAGGCCACTTTTTACTGATTTGAGTTTAAATGTTCTACTGTCAATACTTGTGAGGACATTACTGTTGTAATTGAGGCAGTGATATATTTCTAAATGAAGTTGACATCCAACAAATGAAGTCAGTATGCAATCAATTCTTAATGTTGCGGTATGTGCCTACATTTAAAAGCTCATAATCCTGTCCTCTTTTGGCCATGATGGGCTGGCAGGAACCAGACTAACTCTCCCATCTTAAGCAGGTAGAAAATTAGAAATAGAAGAAACAATAGTTTCCAAATTGTGTGCAATAGATACTAATCTCTAAGAGAGTAGAAACAGATGAAAGGCCTTTCCTGGTTGCCTAGGGAGAATTTCTGGGCAGCAATACAGAATGGGGGAACTGAAACAGACAGTGGCGATCTCCATAAGTGAAGAAACAGCATTCAGAAGTCCGGAAGGCAAGAAAGGTGAGATATCCAGGCTATATAAAATCTGCAGGAGGGGGAACTGGATAGCAGAAAGTACGAGGGAGGGAGAAAGGGAAGAATGAGACAGAAAGGAAGAGAGAGAGAGGAAGGGAGAGAGAGAGAGAGGGAGGGAGAGACAGAGGGAAGGAGAGAGAGGGAGGGAAAGA
>PVJO010029614.1:0-16600 GCA_004026905.1 Hystrix cristata
CCTCAGTGGCAGAGCCCTGTCTAGCATGTGCAAGGCCCTGGGTTCCATCTCTGGCACTGCAAAAATAAAAAACGAAACCAAACAGGCAATATATAATTTTCAAAAATATAGTTACACCAATCCGAACTGAGAAAGAGAAATGACCAGGCCCCAGCAACGGGATGGGAACTGTTGCTACTGCGCGGCTCACAGGGCCTGAGAATTCTGGCAGAAGTTGTGGTCTCGGGCCCCATGCAGGGACAGGATTGGGCCTCACGGGCAGCTGAGGGATGGAACTGAGTTCACTGGGAGGCCAGGATCCAGGGACAAGACAGACTAGAAGGTCCTGACCCACAGGTGAACATATTAGGACTCTTAAGCCTCCTGGCGGGCGGAAGTTGGAATCCTAATTCTCACACCAGTGTAGAAATCCCAAGTTAGGAAACCAACATAAAAACACACTCAGCCTCAGAGGGAATTCAGCCATCTCAACAACTTTTCCATGGAACAGTGTCCGCAACTCCGTATTATTTGTGGAATTAGTTCAGGCATTTACTGGTGCCAAATAAGGAGAACAAATATACAGTGTATGAGGAAATTCAGCGACTCTCATCCATCCAGTCAGTCACTCAGCACGGATCTTGGACACTTGCCTTGAACCAGGGCCTAGAGACAAATACTGCATTCTTTGACCTTGAGAGTAACAGACAATAAATAAAGAATACACAGGAGAGACCCAGGAACAATGAGAGCTATGAAGAGAAGAAAACAGGAAGGAAGATTAGGAAATCGTGGAGGAGGATGCTACAGTTTAAAATGTCCAGACCTGCAGCCAGCCGTGGCGGCACATACCTGCAGTCCCAGCTCTCGGAGGGTCTCTTGAGCCCATGCGTTTGAGGCCACCCTGGTGCAACATCTCATCTCAAAAAACAAACAAACAAACAAACAAAAACTGTGATCCAGGAAGCCTCACAAAGAAGGTGGGGAGACGAGGAGCTGAGTGGATATTCAGGGGAAGTGTTTCTAACAAAGGGAAGCACAACACTGATGCCCCGAGCAGATGTATGACTGGGTTTTAAAACCCAGCCAGGAGGCTGGCAGGGCTGAAGAGTCAGCAAGAGGGAGAGTATTGTGAGATGAGGCCAGTGAGGGGAACTGGATCTGGTAGATGTTTTCTTGTATTTTTAGGAGTTTATATGTTACCGTAAGTCACTAGCGTTAAGCAGAGGAATGACATGATCTGACTTATGTTTCAACAGGAGTCAAGGGTTACTGTAGGAGTTTTACATGCTGATTGCAGGGGTGTCTGCACGCCTCTACGCACTTGGCAAAACTTACAGAATGGTACACTGAAGAGTGAACTTCATCATAGGTCAGTGTAAGAAATTCAACAAGCGACTGTTTAAAATGCCCAATGGTGGCAAAGTGGGGAAGCAGGGAAATATACTTAGGAAGATACAGTAATTTATAAGGCTCTTCCTAGTGAGGAAAGGGTCACTTTATTCAGTAACAGATGAGCTAGCTCTTCTCCAAATACATCAGATAACACTGAGTTCACCGGACTCCAGCTGCATAAGGGGCAGAGTTCACAGGATGTCTGACCACTGAGCCACTTCTAAGAAATTATACAACGTGTGCCAGAGCCAAGTGCCCAGCGCAGCAAGCCAGGATCTGAGAGGAGTAGATGGTGCTCCGGGAAAGTCCACAGAACGCTGTGTCTGGAGGAACCTGCCACTTAGTGCTGGCGTGACTCTCTGCGATGCTTCCTGGGGTGAGCTTTACCATCAGTCCTCGTTGGAGTGGGCCTGGCTTGGTGGTTGATTCTTCTTTCTCTGGGAAGGTCGACTGTACACCAAATTCTGAATATCTGCTGACTGTCTTTCCCAGTCAAATGTGTCATGCTAATGAGCTCAGCCACCTTAAAACTGGGTGATGGGTTGTTTGCCCCTCACCTTGCTGATGTAGAAAGGAAGATAAAGGCAAGCAGGCCCTGGGCAGATCAGAGGCAGGGTTATGGGTAGGTTCCACTGTGGTCCAAATTAGTCTAGGTCTAAAGAAAAACCACACTACAGACTTATTTTGCTCATAAGCAACTTTTATTTTTGTTCTCAGTATGTGCCCTTGACAATTCCAAAATACTGGAGTTTCTGATTCTCCTGGGGCCACAGGCAGGGGTGCTGCACGGAGACTCTCAGCCTCCGCTCACTACTCTCCCGAGGAGCTCGGTGGGAAGTCGTGCCTGTCCCAAGACGGGTAACAGAGTGAGCAGAGAATTAGTAAAATGTAGACTCGGTCTGTAGAGGGCTTCACATATACATATTCTATATATATAATCTGTTATATAGGATTGCAACGTATTGGTTTCCCTGTGATTGGTAACTAAGTACAAATGATAAAGATGTCGCACACTGCTGATTCCCCCTCCTCAGCCCCCCTCCCTCCCCAACATAAATAACGTCACAAAGGCCAGGTGACCCTAAGAGTTTTTGCTGTTGTAAATATTTTGTTTTTAAAGTCAGTTTCCCCTTCTTCCCCTGCAAACTACCTCTGAGAGAGCAGCAGCATGGAATGGACAGACCCGGGCCCAGGAGGAGAGCTGGTGGGCCTGGCGCTCCCCTGCCTGCACGGGCTGCAAACGGAAGCGGAGAATGCGCAGTGTGGTTTCACCTCCTCCAGGGAGGAGCCGGCTGGACCACTGAGAGAAGCCCTGAAGGCCTCGAGGCTTTGGAGGCGGAGCAAAGCTCCAGTAATGTCTTGGCTCAGTATGTACACAAATCTGTAAGCTGCATTTTCCTTTTAAGAAATTTGTGTCTCTGAAGGTGCCTCTTCCGAGGTCGGCGGGGGGAAGGGAGGAATTTAAAATCACAGCGAACCAGCTCCCACATTTGTCAAGTCCCGTTCCAAGTCTTGGCCATTCTCGCACGCGTCATTCGAAGGAGATGCTGACGACGGGGTTCTCCGCAGCCTCTGCTGTGAGAGCGGAGGCAAGGAAGACAGCAGCAGGGCGCTACGGGGAACGCCGGCCCTTCTTGAGCATCAAGTGACACTGGATAGTCTGGATCCGGTTCTTGGCTGGGACAAACTCGGGCTGCAGCTTCAGGGTCGACTCGTACCACACCAGCGCCTTCTCAAACTCCTCCTGCGAGGGCCAACGGCACACGTGAGAGGGATGGCATGGCCAGCCTGAACAGGAAGTGCGCCCTCTGCTGCACGGGAAGCACCTCTGTGCTAGGGACAGCCCCGGTGTCACCTCAGTGGACCTGCCTCTGAGAGCCCGGAGGTGGGCAGCACAGGGACGGGGCAGATCAGCTTCTGCAAAGATGAGACCCACTTGTGGGAGTGACGGCGAAAGTAACAGGAAGTGACATTACAAAGGACCTGAAATGCGCCAGGCACCGAGCTAGGTGCTTCCCACAACTCTTCCGCTTAGTCTTTGCAGACATCTCTAGAATTATGCCTGGCGAAAGCTCATTTTGCATCTTCCTAGATTTTCTACCGTAACTGGAGAGATGGAAGTCAAGTCAGGTGCTTCGATTAGACTTGTAAATTTTTTTTTTTTTGTGGTGCCGGGGATAGACTTGTAAATTTTAAAGACTTAATTCTCCCTCACATTAACAAGACCAACAGGGTTTGGAAGTGACCACTGCCATATCGAAGGCAGTAATATTTTACTTACATGAATACTCTCAAAGAAAAGCCCAAACCAAGGGGTGAAGTGACTCTCTCTAGCCCAGTCAGAGACGGAATATTTATTCACACCAGAAATTCTCACATTTACTGGGGACAAAAACTGATTCCTCCATTTTAAGAAGCAGAGAGGGAAATCTGCACATTCAGCACTACTAACCTGCGACATTATACTTCTTGCCTCTGAAGTCAAGGATGAGACACAGAGCTTGTAGCTCAGGGTTGCTCGTTCTATTAGCTGTTACTGAGAGTATCTTGGGCACAGCCCTGTGTGTGACTTCATGCTTTAAGTGGATGGCACGATTCTCACGTCAAATTCAGTTATGGCAGCTTTTGTGGCGGCCTTCAGGGATTTACGTTCTGAAATCGGTCCTTGTTTCTGCCCAGAATGAGGAATCTGGATGATGGCTTTGCCAATTTCTCTGTAAATTGTATCTGTGACACCAGTGGGATTTCACCATTCATTAAACATTTGATGAGCACTTATTATGTGCCCAACACTGTAAGGCTCTAGAAACAGGAGATGAAGAGGAGTCTTGTCCCTAAAGAGCTTACAGCGGGAGAGACAAACGCTTAACCAAGAGATTATAAATCAAGGTGAAAACACAGGAAGGGACCTATGTGCAAGGCGTCAGGAGTGCAATGATGGCGACCTCACTCAAGTTGGAAGCAAGAGAAGGTATGAGCGTGTGTCCACATGGAGTGTCAGGTCGGGCTGTCTGGAACAGGCAGTGTCTCCAGAAATTGGGAGGCAAAACTGACTCAACTATCAGTATTAAACTCATGGTGAGGAACTCCAGATTTGCAAATATTTAGATAAGTTCATGTATTGCCAAAAAAGAAAAGCAAAACCCAAAACCAAACAAGCCAAACTCTCAAACCTCTTCTCAAAAAATTTACCCCGGCAGAGCTGGCAATTTCAGACATAATACTTCTAGGAAACTGAAGACCAATGACATATTCAAAGCAATTCTGCAATCACGGGTGTGCCACTGTGCCACAGCAGGGCTGGTGTGATGAGCTCACACCCCAATCTCACCATCGCCACGTAGACGTTGCCCAGCGTGAAGTGGTTCACGGCAAAGTGTGGTGCAATCTCCACTGCCATGGTGGCCACTATGACAGCATCGTTCCAGAGCTTGGCGTTGTGCAAGATGTTGGCTAGGCTGATAAGGGGCACATCCTGAAGAAAGAAGGAGAGTGGAAAGAGGGAACACTGAGCTTTCATTTTTGGCTTTTTTTTTGGTGCTGGGGCTAGAGCTCAGGGCCTTGTGCTTACTAGGCAAGTGCTCTAACCAGAGCTAAATCTCCAACCTCTATTTTTGGCTTTTTGATCATGAAGAGTGCAGTATGTGTTTCCCGGTAAAGGACAGAGAGGGACAGTTCCCAGTGCTAACCTGTCGTTTATTACTGGTCTGATAAGGGACCAAAATAGAGCCTGCATCAAAATACAAAACAAAAATCGCTTAAATAAACAATCTGCTTGGTGATGTAGTTGATTTATTCTGGTGCATGCTCTTGTCTTATTGCAGACAGGTAATAGAAGTTTGCAGATGGACATCTGTCCACAGACTACACTTTGAGTGGTGCTGTAATAGAGACACAGCGTTTTGTGCAACGATGATTGTATCATCTAGAGCAGGGGCTGGCAAACTTCTGCCACAGTCCAAATCCAGTCTGCTGCCTCTTTCTATCAAGTCTTACTGGAACATGATCATTCCCGTTTGGTCTGTATTTCTAGGGCAGTCTTCATCCCACAATGGCAGAACCAGCTAATTGCAACAGGGACTATGTAGCCTGCAGTCTAAATAAATGTTTCTATCTGGCTCTTTATAGAAAGTTTATCAAGCCCTGATGGAAATTCCTCCCCACTGCCTTACCCAAAAAAGCTCAGAATGGTGGATGAACAAGCAGCAACAGTACCAATTTTTTCCCCTTTAAACATGTCATCTGAGCAACTACTGGTGGTACCACACTGTGCTGCGTTCTATAGGAGATATATAAGAAAAAGGAAGAAAGGGATGCCCTTCTGTCCTTCCTGGACATCCGTGGAGTACACGCCCTTAGATGGATGAGGCCACACAAGTTCAATAACTCACCCAAAGTCAGAAAGCTAGGAGCAAGCAGAGCTGTGTTTAGAACTCAGCAATGCGCAGCAGTAAAGCCTGTGCTCCCTCCAGCTTTCTGTGTACTGCCTGGACAAACAAAAAAGACACAAGCCGCATCTTAGGGAGTGTGGGATCTGGGTTAACGCAGTACTCAGCACACAGGGATACAAACGTGCTGTAAAAAATTGGCACGCTGTCAGCCATGCTAACAGTAACTGGCCTTCTAGAAAAGACTGATGATCACACAGGGTCAGCAGGTAGATTTACATGCGCACAGGTATATCAGGGGGAAAGGGAGGGCCGGGCATGTGGCTTGGTGGTAGAGTGCTTGCCCGGCATGAATGAAGCCCTGAATTCAATCCCTAGCACTGAAAAGGAATGTGTGGGGATGCCAGACAAGGATCAGAAATTGGCCAGTGTACATGAAAGTATGGAAATTTGCTTCAGTCTCTGAGCCTGGAAGCAAGCTCAAGTGAAGAATATAAGAGGACTCCAGACTGGTGTATACCTGTAATTCGGCACTCTGTGAGGCCGAGGCAGCAGAATTCCAAGCTCCAGCCCAGCCTGGGCAACTTAGTGAGACCCTGATTTCAATCAATTAATCAAAGCTTGGGGATATAGCTCACTGAAAAGGCCCTGGATTCAATGCCCAGTACAAAAAAAACCAAAAACCAAAAACCAAAAACCAAAAAAAACCCCTCCAGCTCCACGGGAAGAAAATAATAAAATAAACCCAGAAAGACTTCCACTGTAGCAGCTTGCTTAGGTGAGGTACTCACTATACAAGGGGTGACTAAAGCAGAAGAGGTACAAGGCGATGCAGTGTCTCACAGTGATCTTGAAGATCTTCCCTCACCATCCACCTTGCTAAGCAGGGCCACGCAGGTGGGGACAGTTCACGGGCTTAACCTGACCCAGGCCAGCTCCTAAGCTCTCCCACTCCTTTCTACTCATGCATACCTTCCTTCCCGCTGAGCATGAGGAAGGCTCCTGCCACCTCAGAATAAGCCCTGGGCTGAGGGAGAGGACCACCCACTCACCTTCATCTGGTGTGGGGCATAGTGGAGTGCCTGGCGCAGACAGTCTATTGCCTTCTTTCCCTGGCCTTTCACTCTCCAGTACAGGGCCGCCATGCTGGAAAGGACCCAGGACGTCTGGTTCTGCAAAGAAACGGTCAGCCAGGATGGGCATCTCTTCACTGACTCACTTACCAGGATTAAGTGCGGTACCCCATCACTGCTACTTATGAGGTGCCGGCACTCTGCTGAGTACATTACGTTTGTGCTCTTGTTAATCCTATGAATGATCTTATGTGCTTCCTATTAAACAGACTTTTCATAAATGAGAAAACTATGATTCAAGGAGGTTAAGTCTCTTGCCTAAGGCCACTCAATTACTACTTATTGGACATGTGTTTCATGTTCGTGTTCTTATTTATACTAACTTTTAAAACGGGTAACTCACGTGTTTAAAAAACCAGACATCCTCAAAGTACGTAAAAAGTCTTCCTGCCATCTTTTGCCTCTATTGTATATAAGCAAATACTATTTTTAGTTTCTTATTTATCCTTTCAGGATTTGTTTTGCACAAGAAATACACATATAGAATTACATTCCCACACTCCTTTAAGGTAACCTATTTTTTAGATAAGAAGTGACACTTATCTGTACTTTGCTTTATTCACTAAGTAATATACCCTGGAGATTTCTCCATCAGTGTATGGAAAGCGTCCTTCTTTGTTAACAGCTGACTGTATTTCCTTTTATGGATAACCCATTATTTACTTAACTGGATCCTTATCAATGAATAGTCTCCTCCCTAAATTTCTATTATAAACAATGCTGCAAAGGTAATCATGTATATGGGTAATCTTACATTTCTGCATCGTTAGGATATATTTACCGGTGTGGAGATGCTAAGTCAAAGGAATACACGCTTCATTCTGATAATGTCACAATGCCTTCCGCAGGACCTAACAATTTAATCAGCCAGAAGTATATGAGTGCCCCCAATTCCCTAGAGCCCGGTCACAGACTCTGTTACTCAACTCTTGGACCTCTATCAATGTGATAGGTAAAAAATATTATTTTAATCTGTATCTTCCTACTTATGAGCAGAGCTTACCATCCTTTCATATTTTATAGCTTTTACATTTCCTTCTTATGAACTGTTTTTATATTAGTTTTTCTATGAGGTCTTCATCCTCTTGGGGGAAAACACCTCTTTATATATTAGGGAGACTACTCCCTTGCTTGTGATTTGATTCACAAACATGTACCCCCAGTTTAAAGTCTGTTTTTGGACTTAAAGTGCTTTGTGTGATGCAGGTTTGATTTACTGATTTATCTCTGATGCCTTCTGATTTTCAGCTGTAATTAGGAAAGCCTTCCTCCCTCCAAGGTCATCAAGACATTTTATTATGTTTTTCCTGTTCCTCAGAACTTTTATGACTTTAAATCACATTTTAATCTTTGATCCATTTGTAAACTTGAGTCATCTGTAGACAAATGGATGCATCTTGAGACCATAAGGTTAAGTGAAATAAATCAGACAAGCTTAAATATTGAATGGTTTCTCTTATATGAGAAACTGAAGTTATAAATAAATAGTAAAATGAAAGACAGGTAATAGGAAGTAGGGAGATAGATGTTTCTCAAATGGGAAGGGGATTAAGAGATGGAGGGGGGAAAGGGAGGGAAAGGAGATGAGAAAAAGGAATTAGGATGTGTCATGTACACGTACCAACTCCACACAAGGAATGTAAAGACTATGTACTGCAAACATGTACTAATAAAAAATAAAAATAAATCTTTGATCCATTTGGAATTTAACCTAGTGTAAAGTAAAAGATATGACTCCACCTTACTATTTTCCCAGATGGCTACTAAGTTATTCCAGTAAAAGTGGACATACTATCTTTACCATATAAAAAATTTCATCACTTGATTTAAGTCTGACTTTAGAGTTAGGTCTTTGGATTTTTCTTTATATTTCACCTGCCACTTTTGATTGATGGGCTCTCATTCCCGGCTGTCACAGAAGAGTCAATCAGAAAACGTGCCATTTCCTTTCTTCTTTCTTTCCATGTAAGTTCTGGTCATTTTGTAACTGAGTCCTGTCAGGGTATGTGCCTCACCTGCATCAGTACTGGCTTTACAGTTGCATGTACTCAGTGACCACCGACATTAATTTGTGTGGCTTCCACAGCCATCTCCTGGTTGGCTGAAGTTCACCTTCTAGCAGTTTCCTCAAAAAGGGTTTGAGGAACTGCATTCTCGGAGATCATTTGCACAGGCTGAACTGTGTTCCCCTAAGATTCATACTCTTAAATCCCAACCTCAGTTTTTCAGAGTGCAACTGTACTTGGAGGTTTTTAAAGAGGAGAATAAATAAAAATGAGGCAATTTTTAGCATAGGGCTTAATCCAGCGTGACTGAATTTCTATGAGGGCATAATGAGAAAAGACACGCCAGAGTCCTGTGTAAGCAGCGGAACGACAGAGGAAGAGGCAGCCAGAGTGGCTATCTGCAAGCCAGGAGCAGGGAAACCCCAGAGGAAACCAACCTGACAGCACCTTGGGTTTAGACTCAGGGCCTCCAGAACTGAGAAAATACATTTCTATTGTTCCAGTCTATGGTGCTTTGCCATGGTCACCCTAGCAAACTAAGATACTGGGGTAAGTGCAAAGCTTTCTGTCTGCAGCCTTTACACCTGAAATAGAGACTGGCTAGATATAAAACCACAGCATATTCTTTCCTCGAACAACCTGTTGGCATTTCTTTACTATCTCAGGGTATGGAAGACCATCACAGAGCAATCTGAAGCCAGCCTCATTTCTTCCCCCTTTGTTTTGTTGGTTTTTTTGTGGTGGTGCTGGGAATTGAACCCACAGCATCACACATGCTAGGCAAGTGCTCTGCCACTGAGCTACATTCCTAACCCTATTCCTCCTTCTTAGTGTCTTGATCCTTTTGATTGACTTCCCAAAAGGATTTTTATTTTTTACACACACTTATCTTTCTTTGATGCCAATATCTGACACATATATTTATGATTAGCTAAGTATATAGAATAAATATATACAGTGGTACTTCGGTTCACAAACTCAATTCCCTCCATGATTCTGGTCATAAACCGAACTGGATGAGACCCAAATCAAATTTCTCCATAAGGTCAACACTGAACCTAAATCACTGAATTTGATTTGGTTCTTGTCCAACTTGCTTTGCGACCAGAATTGTGAAAAGAATCAAGTTCATGAACCAAGGCAGCACTGTAATCGTATAATATGAATAATTATATTAGTACGTAATTATATAAGCAAACATAATGATATATATGTGCCATAATTGTATAAAACATATGCTGACGTTGTAAAGTATAATGAACAGCCCAGAAACTACCACTTAGTGAAGAATGAATTTGCCTCTGTGTATGTCCTCACACTATTACATCTCTTGCACGTTTTCCAGAGGCACGCACACTCATAAATGTTGTCTTTATCATTCCATTGCTCCTTTTAAACATAGGTCTACCATTTGCACACGTGGTTATTTCTTTCCACAGTATACTACTTTATGTTTTTCTGAGCTTTATAAAAATGATATCCTGCACACAGTCTTCTGGGGCTTTGGGTTTTCACGCATTGCTGTACTTGTAAGACTCATCCACACTGCTAGATGTAGTTTTAGTTCATTCAATTTCTTTGCTGTACAATTAAATGTCCACTAAGTGAATTTACCACAATGCATTTCTCTATTTCCTGCAGATGGAGGTTTGAGTTGTTTCCTGTTCTTACATTTCCTGCTGCAGTTTCCCTAAGCTGGAGTAGATGCCTAAGAGACTGCTGGGTGACAGGCTGTGCATATACCAAAAACCTAGCGAGCGTCAGACTGTCCCCAAGATGGCGCCAAGTGACAGTCTCACCAGGGTTTAAAGGCGATTCCTGACACAGGTGTCCTTTCTAGTCCTTGGTATTATCTGGGGGGCTAAAATGGCTTCCAGCTGTGGGTTTATTTTGCATATCCTTGTTAATAGTGAGGGTGACAGTTGTTCGTGTTTATGCCTCACGTATATCTCTTCTATGGAATGTGTTAATATTTTAAAAGAATTTTCTATTTTTTTGGCAGGGAAGGGATTGAACTCAGGGCCTTGCACATGCTAGGTAAGTGCTCTACCACTGAGCTACAAACCCAGCCTTAATGGGTTTTCTGTTTTATTACTTATCTTTCTATCAATTTGTATGTTTCCTATCTAACCCTCTGTGTAGGTTAAATGTGTAACATTTTTTCTCATTCTGGCTTATTCCTCTTTACCTTAAAAATTTTAAACTTGGATTTTGTCTTTTAGGATTTTGTTTATGAACGTAACGTTTCCTTTTGTATTTACTGCATCTGTGTCTACCTTAAGAGACTTTCCTTGTTCCATGGTGAAGAAATATCATCTCCCATTTTTTACTCCAATTTTTAAAGTTTTGATTTTGATTCTTAGTCCTTTATTCCTCTGGAACTGTGAATTTGTGTAAGAATGAAGACTGAAATTGGCTAAGCGACTGCCAATACTTTCCAAGAGTATCATGTCTATTCCTTGCCCTTTACCCTACCCCATAAATTCAGTGTTCTACTTTTCAGGCACTAATAAAACCTTGTTGAGATTTTTATTTAATAGCATTAACTCTGTAAGTCAAACTGACATGTTTATAGCGTGTCTTGCTATCCATGAACATTACATCTCTGTTTGGGTCTTCTAAAATGCATTTCAATCAAGTTTTATTGCTTTCTATACACAAGTTTTGCTATTTGTTTGTTGAATTTATTATTGGAAATGTCTTGTTTTTGTAGCAATGTAAATACATTTAAATTTATGCTTTTTTGTTGCCATAAAGAAATTCAACTTATTTCTCTTTCTTGACTTTACAGGTAGCTACCCTGATAAAAATGTTACTCTTCCTATAATTTTGTCTTTAGGTTAAGTTTGCAATGTAGATAATAACATTCTCTGAAAAACATTTTTTCTTCCTACTGTCATTTATTTCTATTTATTGATTTACTGTACTCATGAGGATTTTCAATATAAGGTTGAAAAATACTGGTAGTCTACATTCTTTTTCCTGATTTCAAAGAATTACTTTTAATATTTCCCCATTAAGAATCATCTCTGAAGTTGTATTCTTTTAATAAGACTGAGGATGTTGTTGTTCTTAATTTGTGTTAGTTTTACATCATGAATGGGCACAAAATTTTCTCATATGCAGCCTACTGAAATGATTTCTTAATTTCTCTCCTTCGATTTGGTGAATGAAATTTTAGATTTTATTCAAGTTAGACCATGTTCAATACTGGATAAACCCAACTTGGTCAATGTGAATTTTTCCAGAAATTTGCTGGTGGATTTTGTTTTGTCTTTCGGGATTTTGTTTATGATTCTAATGTTGCTGTGAGAGTGAGATTAACTGTCTACACTTCAAATTTATATATGAAATATATACAATTTTCATTCTAATAGTGTCTAGTTTTGTTTGCATGGTGACACTTGTAACAAGGAAATGACTGAGGTCTTCTTTTTCTATTATTCTTAAGTCTGTTTTTATTGGGATGAAATATTTCTCAAAAGTTTGATGGAATTAATCTACGCAATCAATAGATGTTGTATTTTTTGAGAATATATTTTAAATCTAGTGCTTCAATTTATTTGTCAATTGTAAGACTCATCAGATTTTTTAAATTTTTGAATCAATTTAGGCAAATTACATTTTTCTAGGAGTTTGTCTATTTTATGTATTTTCAAATTTATTGACAAAGTTGTAAGTATATCATTTTCTTCTCTTACATGTGATATAGCTGTAGTTTTGCTTCCCATTTTCCTCAATAGTAGTTATTAGTGCTTTCTTTTTTCTCAATTAATTTTGCTTGTAGTGTACTTTGCTAAATGTTTCAAATAAACAATATTTGGATTGTTGATTGTTTCTATCTTTGCTTTGTATTCTTTGATTTTCACACCTAAAGACAGAAATTTAGAAATACATGGATCAAAATGGACAGAATTAAAGACATAAATAAATTCATAATTATAGCTGGATATTTCAGCATGCCTCTCAATAATTAAAAAAAAAACTCAGAGGAGTAAAGACAGAGAAAACATGAACAATACTACCAACCAGTTTAACCTGACAGTTTTAGAATATTCTATAACAACAGATGGTTTTTCTTCTAGTGCACATGGAATACTTATCAAGATAGACCATATTTTAGGCCAAAAAGCAAATCTGAATAAGTTTAAAATAATTCAAACTATACAAAGTATGATCATTTACTACAACGTACTTAAACTAGGTATCAGTTAAAGAAAGAAATTTGGAAAATACCCAATTAGTTGGAAATCAAGTAACATAATTCTAAAAAAACTGAAAAATCAAGTAAGAAATCAGAAGGAAAATTCTAAAGCCCTCTAAATGAAAATGAAAATATGGAAAATAAAACTTTTGGCTCTAAATATGTGCATTAGAAAGGAAGAAAGGGATTGAATTCATAATATACATTTCCATATTAAGAAACTAAAAAAAGGAAAGCAAATTAAATTGTAAGAAAGCAGAAGACAGGAAATTGTAAAGGGCAAATACCGATGAAAGAGAAAATGGAAAAATAGAGAAAAACCAATGAATACAAAAACTGATTCTTTTAGATCAATAAAATTGTTAAACCTCTAGTTGGCCTGATCAGGAAAAAGAGAAGACATAAAATATCAATATCAACAGATTCTATATAAATTGAAAGGAAAAGGGAAGCACTTTATGCCAATAAATATAACTTCTATGAAATGGATAAATTCCCTGAAAGAACCACCACCAAAGATCACTCCAAAACAGATAATCTGAATACCTCTGTATCTGTTAAAGATACCACATCTGTAATGGAAAGTCTCCCAGAAGGAGCTGAGCATGATGGCACACACCTATAATCTTAGCTACTTGGGAGAGAGAGGCAGGCAGGTCACACGTTTATAGTTAGTTTGGGTAATTTAGTTAAGATCCTGTTTCAAAATAAAATAAAAAAGGGATGGACATGTATGTTAGTGGTAGGGTGCTTGCCTAATAAGCGAGTAGCCCTGGGTTCAATCCCCCGTACCACAAAACAAGCAAACAAAAAACTGCCAGAAAAGAACTCCTGACCCCAATGGCTGTATTGGTGAATTCTGAATGACACTTAAAGAAATAACACTAATTTTCCACAAATTTTCATAAAGTGGAGGGAGTACTTCTCAACTCATTATAAAAGGTCTTTATTATCTGATACCAAAATTTTACAAAAACATTATAATAAAAGGAATATCCAATATCCCCCATGAACATAGACTCAGGTATAGACTGACTGCTGCTTATCAATACTGGAGAGAGGTGTTTACATTGATAGACCTCCAATTTTTTTTCCATAGATCTATTATTTCTTGCTTTATATATTCTGAGGTTATGTTATTACATTTAGAATTGTTATCTTCTTGGTAAATTGAACATTCTATCTTTATGTAGTCATCCTCTTAATTTTTGTTCTAAAATACATTTTTCAAGTAATTAATAGACTTATACTTTGGGTTAGTATATACCTGGCATATCTTTCCTATTTTTAAAACCTTTCTATCATGCTTTAGGTGTATGTCATAAAAACATCTAAACTCTTTAAAAATGTTCCACTTTGACATTACTGTCACTGTTATTTTACAGATTGTTTACATTTATCCAGATTCTTGGATGTTTTTTTCGCCCTTTTTTTTTTTTTTCTTTTCTTTATCTTGACAGTTTTGGGGTTTGTGCATTCTTTTAAAATTCATTTTTCTTTATTTATTTTTTAGGTTTTTGTTTTTTGAGACAGGGACTTGCTGTAATTCAGGCTGGCCTTGAACTCACTATGTAGCCCAGGCTGACCTCGAACTTGCAGCGTTCCTCCTGGCTCAGCCTCCGAAGCGCTGGGATTGCAGGTATGTGCCACCACACTCAGCATTACTTTTAAAATTTTACTCTTACTTCATGTCTAAACAATGTATCAACTCATTCTTCCTAAACAATAAAGGGTCTTTGAACATGCTCTTTTCATCCCAATTTCAAATATATATTCTATTCTGATTCTGTACAGTATTTTTCTTTTAAAATCCGCAAATTATTATTTTCCATGGGCAGTGTTCAGATTTATATACCTGTTTACAGTTTATTTACTTAGTGAATCTTGTCTCAGATAATCCTGTGGTTATTATATAGAAAAGTTGTTAGGGAGAGTCACTAGGTAGTGAACCTTTCCTAGTTCTTACCTCTAAATATTATTCTGCCCTCACTGTAGGCCACACAATTCACAATTCTAGGGAGTCTGGTATACTTTCAAAGTTATCATTTGGCTTTGACAGTTGCTATTAACCAGGCTTTTCTGCTATAATTTCTCTGTGGGTGATCTGTTCTTTCTCTGGCTCCATGAGGTCAAAAATCTTTGCCTTCACCGATTTATCCAAAGTACTTAAAAGTAAATGGCACATGCAGGAGCAGGCCTCTGCGACAGACCTTCTGCCGAATGGATGGATGGCTGCTGTGAAGATAAGCTAAGCTACTCTCTCCCAGGTCCCAATCCAAAGTCTGTAAGCTACACTGAGATACTGTGGCTCTGATTTTGCAATTCACTTTTCCTTCGTGAGCAAGCTGCTTGTTTTGTGCACTAGAAGAAGACAGGAAGGCAGGAAGGGGAGGGTCTTCTTTAGTCCTCTTTGCCTGTTGCTCCCATCAGTGTTCTTCTGATGGCAGCACCCCCTCCCAGACCAGCCTCACTGCATCCTGCCAGCAACCAGGCCACATCCCTCTTCAGGAGGGCTGCAGCTCTCCCAGCCCACTTCTTGGACCTCCCCATTCTGAGAGGCTCACTGCTTACCTTCTCCTATCCCTAGACAGTGGAGAAGCTCCCTACGGCTACCATCTCTGGTGTAGCTGACTTACTGTGGTCAACTTGAGCTGGAACACCGAGCTGGACTGAGCTGGTGGTTCTGGGTGTAGAGGATCCACCTGAGGACTGTTGCTGATGCAGCATAAAGCAGAATGGGAGCAGAAGATAGTCGGTGGGCTGTTTCCCAGGAGAAGCTCTGCTGTGGCTGGTTCTCCTGAATGGAACTTGGCTGTTCTCGTTGAAGGAGGAGCTCGGAGACTTGCTGTCGTTGAGGATAGCTGCTGTTGCTTTGGGGAACTTCTGGTCGTCATCTCTGCTGCGAGCATCGTATCTTGGCTCCAGGAAAGATTTCTTCAGCCATCATCTGCAGACACGGATGTACACGGGACAGCGCTGGGGGCTCCCAGCCCTTGATTGGATCTTTCGGGTCTCCAGTGCATAGACAGACATTCAGCACTCTTCCTGCGTTTGGCTTGTGGGTGAATATTGTATCTTATAAATGTCCTGTATTAAATCTGCTCTCTGATAAGCTATTGGCTCTGGAAAGCTACCTAATACATCTGGTCTACCTGTGTTTCCTTTTTTCTCTCACAGCTCTCCATGGCCATATAATATGTTCTCTAATTTAAATGGCTTTGCTGAAATATCTAGTGTCATTTCTGTTTCCCAGACATTGCCCTGACTGAGACTAACCCTTTTAAGACATCCTTGTTGCTGCTGTTTTACGGCGTTATTGTAAGGTCTCTAAGCACGGATTTCTTTTTATTTATTTAGTTTGGGGTGCACGGTGCTTCCTGAGTCTGCTGATTCACTTATCTGTCTCCATAGTATTTCAGGTAATTTTTTTACATAAAGCTTGTAAGCTTATTTTTTACATGAGTTCGTAAAGACTAGTCCATCTAACCCATTCAT
>PVJO010029615.1:0-16584 GCA_004026905.1 Hystrix cristata
ATGTTGAGTGAAATAAATCAGACACACAAATTTGAATACTGTATGGTATATCTCATCTGAGTAAGACAAAGTACAAACTAAGAGAAAAATAAGGAAAGGACAGGATGAGACACGGTGATAGATCTCTTCAGATGGGAAGAGGTTCAAGGGTGATGGGTAAGGGGTGAGGGGGAGGGGATGGGAAAACAGAGTGAAGATTTGCCATGTACAAGGTCCTAATAACCTCAATGAATATGGACGTTAAATGCCATAAACATGAACTATGATTAATAATATCAACAAGAATAAAAAAGGCAGAAAAGGGAAACAGAAGAGGAGGGAGGGGAGGAAAGAGAATAAAAGAAACAAACTGTACTATGTACACGTACCAACTCCCCAAAATGACAGTGAAATGCATGTACTGCAAACATGTACTAATAAAATAAAATAACATTTTTAAAAAGACTGCATGAGGGAGAAAATATTTATTCATTTGTTTACTTCCTGGCATGCAATGACATCTCTGTCAAAACACTAGCAGGATAAAAACTAAGGAACAGAGAGACATTGTGTGCATGCAAAACAAAGAATATGGTCTCTGCCAAGAGTTGGTGAACATCGTTAAGCAAATAGATTACTACAATATTCAATAATCATAAAAGAGCAAATCTGAGTCAAAAAGAGAAATCGATTCTCAGGTTTACCATACAACAGTGGTGGTAAACCTATGGCACACATATCATTACTGTGTGTTTCTTTTAAGACAAAAGATGTTAATGTATGACTTGTTTATTTGAAACTAAAACCCCAGCATTCAGGTTTAATTGTATTGCTGGCACTTTGCAATAAATACGCAGGTTTTGGATTGCATTTGGGCAGCTGGTCTCTAAAAGGTTTGCTATTACTGGCATACAACATCATTCAAATGACCAGTTTTCAACAACAACAATAGGATCAAAATAAAAGTATAGAAGCCCAGACACTGGATTTACTAGACAAGGATTTTAAAATAATTATGTTAAATGTGTTCATAAGCTTAGAGAAACATGAACAAAGAACTAAAAGTAATTGGAACAATGATGAATAAACAAAATACAAATATCAGTAAATAGAAATTATAGAAAGCAATCGAAAAAAAATTCTGCAAAAGGGGAGCTATTACAATAGTGAAAAGTTCACTGGAGAGATTGTATGAAGTTGCAATTTCAGAGTAACAACAAGAGGTGCAGGAAATGGAGCACTATATAAGCAAAGTTTCTCTAGGCCAGTGATGGTGAACCTTTTAAGAGATGAGTGCTATACTATAAAGCTACTGTGATAAAAACAGCATGGTACTAGCAAAAAGACAGACCTGAGGATCAGTGGAATAGATTAGAAGATGCAGAAACAACTCCAAACTCATCTACCTCATCTTCAACAAAGGATCCAAACACCCTCACTGGAAGAAAGACAGCCTCTTTAACAAATGGTGCTGGAAAAACTGGCTTGCCACATGCTGAAAACTAAAACTAGATACATGTCTCTCACCATGTACTAAACTAAAATCGAAGTGAGTCAAAGATCTGAATGTTAAAACAGAAACACTAAATCTCCTGGTGAATAGAACAGGAAGAACTCTCGAACACAGGGGTAGTAAAAAAATTTATGAACAGAACCCAGACTGCACGGGAAATAATACAAAGAATGAGTGCTTGGGACCACATCCTATTAAAAGGCTTTTGCACAGCAAAAGAAATCACCAATAGAGTGGGGAGAATGCCCAACAACTAATGAATGGCTAAAGAAGATGTGGTTTTTCTACACAATGGAGTACTACTCTGCCATAAAAAAGGATAGAGATATTTGTAGGTAAATGGATGTACCTTGAGAACATACTCTTGAGCGACATAAATCAGTCACTCATGAGTACACATCGAATTCTCTGATATGAGAGACCGTAAGTGTAAATAAGGACAAAGAGGTGTAATAGATGTTATATAAAAAGAAGATAATATTCAAAAGAAAGGAGAACTAGAAAGGGAGAAGGGGGAAAAGAAGGGAGGGAAAAGGGAAAGAAATGGGAAAGGGAAAAGATGGAAAAATATAAATAAACCTGCTGTAAATAGGAAAGGCAGAGCAGAAGGGAGGAGTGGGAAAGAGGGGAGTAAAACCAAGATACAACATGTACAGTACAAAAAAATCATGATGAATGTAACCATTATGTATACAATGTATCAATATGTGTTCTTGGTAAAAAAAAATAAAACAAAACATTATAGAGCAAAGACTTAAAAAACTTGCAAATATACTATTCATATCAGAAATAATTTTTCCTTATATATTCAGATGATTTTTGATAATACTGTGTTAAAAATTATAATGTCAATTACTACTCTTTGGTCAAGGCAAAGCTATTACTTCGCTCTTGCCCAGATCTTAATTAAGACTTCCTCAGTAATGTAACTGTAACTCATCAAATTGGTTATTGATTTCTAGTGCTGGAGACTGAACCCAGGGTCTTAAGCACTAAATACTTAGCCCCTTTTTTATATTTTGAGACAGGCTCTTGCTAAGTTGCCCAGGTTGGGCTCAAATACAAGCTCTTCCTGCCTCAGCTTCCCAGAGTTCTGGGATTAGAGGTGTGTGCCACTGAGTTTGGCTCAAGTTAATTTTCATACAATTGTCAGTGCATCTGTATACACATAATGATCATTTAGCAAGTTACTTGGGTGTTTCATAATGTTCTCTCTTCATTTATTTATTTCACATTTCAGGTCACACAACAGAAAATCTCTTTACCTTGAAACTTTCCTTCTCTTGGGGAAGTTTGGTCGTCAGTCTTCCTCTGTAATTTCTCTTTTGATACATCGGCCTTAATAACAAAAGTTGTAATAACTGATTATAAATCTCCAAACTATTTACCTTCCTTAGACAGAAAGATAGATTCTTACTCCCATATAATGTTTCACGCTGCAGAAACATTTTATTTTCATTATGACCTGAATGTATCAAACAAAAAAGTGGAACAATGAATGGATTTGAGAGATATTTGATAACACCGATCAGTACTCAGGGAGCTAAGAAATACTGGATTCTCCCTCACACTAGCGCCAGATAAACTGAGTTGAAATGGCTGATTACTATTCTTGTTTAGATTTATATTTTGGTCTGCTTCAATCTTTAGGCAAATGCTTACAAAGTCCAATACTTACTAAGTTTTCTTATAGGGACACGTTAATGAACCTGAATGCTAAAAATACACATACACGTCAAATACATTTTATTCTTTTTCCTTTTTGCCTGCATTTTTGCCCTTAGAATTTCATAATTAAGCGCTGTTCTAACAAAGGCAATTCCTGTAATTTTCTAGGTCTACCGTAAAGGTACATATGAAATTATTTTGAAATGATTACACTTTTAAAATCATTTTATCACTTTGTAGATGAACCTGAAATAAAAACTAGGAAAATTTCTCTCATCTCAGGAATTATGTTTTCATTTTTCAATAGAACTATAATATAAATGACAAAATCTTAACCAATACAAATTAGAATCTAAGTTAAAAATATTACTGATTTCCAAATATTACTTTCAGTGACCTACTAGTAAAAACCACTTATGTTAAAAGCAAACTTTTAGTTCCTTGAAATAAGATTGATCAAATTTTAATTAGCATTTATTCAAAATATTGAGTCTAGTAATTTAAAATAGCTTTGTTATATTTCATCACACCTTTGAATCCTCTCCAGTAAGCTCAAGTGAAATCAGCAACGATGTATCCATGTCTTTTCCCTGAGGCAATGTTTCAACAGAGATCGAATCTTGATTTTCTTTGCTGAAGGATACTGTTGTTAATGACTTATCAGGGGGTTCTGATGGAGATATCTGGGGTAGGTTTTTATCAATTGAAACTTCGTCTGAATTCTCTAAAGCTGATTTATCTTGAGATTTGAGGATCTGTGAAAGATCTGAAATAGCAGGGCTAGATCTTTTCTTCTCTGAGCTTTAGAATTACAAAACATCTGGTATTAGATGATATGAAGAACATTTGCAACTGAAGAAACATTTTCATAACATAAACACATTAAGCAATTATAATTATTATCATTTAATAGTAGTACAATATGAAATTGATGTTAGATAACAAGCTGAAGACAGTAATGCATCATCTGTGGCTTATAATAGATATATAGAAATAATACACTTAAAATACTTCAATGTAACAGTTCAAGATCATAACAGGCCACAGAATGAGAAAGATTTGATCAGCCAAAGTACAAAACAGGATGGCTTGAAGATTTACCTTTAGTTACATTTATTCTAAAATTATTTTTCCACAATTTTATATAATTAAAATAAAAATATCTCCATAGAAGTTTCGACATTAAAAGATCTCTGTCTTTTACCAAACCTACTCCCAAATTCTGAGTTAGTTTTCCTCAAGGTTAAAGATGCCACTAGTTGGCACAGGATCAGCTTGCCAGGTGCAGAACCAGAGTGACCATATATCATAGTCCCAGCTGATGCTTGTCCCAATACTCTTGTTTAGATGATCACTTACACAAACTACCTATGCTCTTTATAAAAATTTAACAAAGCATGCTTAATCCTATCAAACACAAGAGTTTGATAGTTCTTTATTTTAGTTAGTTAATGCTCCAGTTGGTATAATTTGCTTAAAATGTTTTGCAATGTTTCAAAATAATTTGAATTTTGCTCTCACAGTAACAAAACTGTTAAATGCAACCAGTGTCACCCATTCTATGTTTGTTAATTTAGGATGACTTTCAGAGTTTGCATTACAAAAAAGAGGAGTGGAGTGTAGAAGACATTCCTGAAGATAAAAGTGCAAGGTGGTTGGTAGTTAAAAAGATAAATAATGACAAGCAGACTTTTGAGGTGCTATTATAAAGCAGATTCCAATAGTAAAGACAGTAGGTGGCTTCCTATCCTAAATTGTTAAAGGACAGCATCTCAAATATGCTTCAGTGATTTTAGTAGGCATCTGAATTTAACACGACTAATTATAACGCGTAATAGTCACCTACAGACCATTTTTGAAGACATATCCTAGAGGACTATTGTTGTCACTGGGCCAGTGAAGAACAAAACTTGTTAAGTGCATAAATGTAAACTTATTCTTATTCACAAGCATACCTCAGGACACAGACCACCATTCGTGCCACTAATACTATGACATAGCTATAAGTAGAAAGCAAAATATTTTAAAAGATTTTTAAAAGATTGCTAGGAGACATCATTAATCAGTGGATTCTAAACAGTCAAATGATCTAAACATAACAATGAAGGAAATGTGCAGCAATCCCAGTAAGGCTGTAAATACCAAAAAAGAGTTTGGTTATAACTATATTCCCACTCTCAGGTATTCCTTACTTTTATTACTACCTACCTTTGTGGTGACAAAGGACCACTGCAAAATAATCACAATATGGCTGAGAGGCCCAGGAGTGAAAATATTTGAAAGGGCACAAACAGCACTGAATTCAAGCTTCCATCAGCCAAGCAGTATCTTTAAGAAGTGGAGACAGGCCTAACTTTAAATCTCTACTAATCATCTGAACAGTGAAGGAGGATGGGGAGCAGGAAAACTACGGAAGGTTATACTCACATAAAAAAATAATAATGGTAGTGATAAAGGTAGTGTTTTGCTCCTTCCCAATTTCAAAGAATATCTACTTTAAGATTCTTTGTAACATCACTACATATTAAAATATGGAGGTAGACTTTGTGGAGACAGGAAGGAGATCTGGAGAGGGCAGGGGGTAGGGGGAGGAAAAATGGTCACAATGTGCTGTGTATACTCCCCAGGGTAAATGAAAACTACGATAGTATAAATATAAGCATGTATTTTTTCAGCTTTCAAACAAGCATACTGACAGCATCTTACATGACACAACTCAACATCACTGAGGTGCTATGCAGATAAACCTTCTGTTTGCAAAAACACTGTTAATTTTGACGGTCTGGGCATTGCACCCTTTCTTACAAAGAAACAGATGTACAAGGACACAGCCTGTAACTCATACCATCATAAACACATCACAGATACACAATCTCTCAATACACATGACATCTGGGCAAAATAGAAAACTGCCTTTGGACAACTGTGACCAAACTGTTCTTTGCTTCTTTCCAAGACCTTCTTTCTCAGCAACTTTCCTTAACTGCATCTATTTTCCAAATTGTCAACTCAATTACCAACCCGTGCCATGCCCCTTTAGGAAAAAACAAACAAACAAAAAAAACTCTGACAAGTATTGATGTATACAGTAAACTTTTAATTTTCAAGGCAAATACAGGGAAGAATGGATTTAGTATTATCATCTATAGTAACAAAAGATACGGAACACATTCCTATATACAAGAAGAAGGAAAAAGATCTAAGTTTCAAAGTGCACATTATAGTACAATCTAAAATAATTCTAAACATTTGCATAGAAAATGTCAATATATTGTAGGCAGTATAAAAGCCAGAAGTTATAAATATTTTGGTAGGTTTTTTTTAGTTACAAATATCACTGGTCAACATCTTCATAGTGACTAGTTTTAGGTTCCTCAATTAAAAATAAAATGAAAACAATTTGAAGAGGTTTAGTGAAAATCTAACATCAGTTAAAAACTGGAAAAATGAAAGGTTAAATATTTTGGAATTAGTGCACCTAGAGAAAATAAGTTAGTGGACTACCTGATAAACTCTAAATGTATAAGTTATTCTTATACTGATAACGTGACTATGTACTTCACTCCAATAATGTTATAGCTGTAAAATTCATAAATAGAGTTCTAACTAGGAGGAAATTATATGGGACGAAGATAAAACTATTCTAATACACTAGGAAAAAACAAATTCTTGCTGGGGATTTAGCTCAGTGGTTACAGTGCTTGCCTTGCAAGCACAAGGCCCTGAGTTTAATCCCCAGCACCAAAAAAAAACCCAAAACAAAACAAAACAAAACAAAAAAACCCCACCAAATCCTTAATTAATGGGGATACTAAACATTTCTTTCTCCTGAAAAGCTTCAGTTGGCATCTCCATTCCCCACTTAATAGCTTAGAAGACTCTCTTGGTCTTTCACTGATATGTGTAATACTGGAATGTAAGCTCTTTACAAATGTTTTTTTCCCAAATAGTCTATTTCCCTCTGTTGAGGAAGCTTCATAGTTCCAGAATTACCTATTTGGTCCCTGCCCCCAATTTCCCTATGAATTTATAAACTAGTATGCGGATAGGATCTCTCCCCTAGAGTACTTTACATTGTCCATCAGTTGCCTCTAGCCCAAACATAACCCGTACAATGAGAGCTTGGGATATTACATTTGTTCTGCTGCTATTTTACTTAGTTCTTTCTCACTAAACCTTGTTAGGTGGCGCTGTCATGTGTGATTATCTAGATATTATGGCTTTTGAAGGTGGAACTTTTACGCAACCACAGAGGAGGAAAATAATCCCACCAGAAGTGTCATGTCAGAGAAACTACTGGGCTGGAATGGCTAATGTGTCAGGAATCACAGTGTGTACAAATCACCTGGCCAAAGTAGAATACTGAAGACCAGTGAGCTACAGAGTTCAGGGACACCATAACCTCAGCCTAAAACTGAAAGATTTCTTAGAAACCAGGAGCAGATTTGCTACAAAAAAAATCAGAAGCAATGCTTATAAATAGGTAACTGTAAGGTAATGTTTACTTAAGGGAAAGACAATGAGTCTGGCCTCTGTAGAGCCTGGAAAAAACAGTACATGTCTACCTGAAAAATAACAGGTCAATCCCCAGTCCCGAACAGGATTTAAGAAAATTTCATGGATGAAATGCTGCATAGGTGGCCTCTCTTGCAACAAAAGGGAGGAAAACCATTGGACTAATACAAATTTAAAATGATCTTACCGGAGTCAGACAGATAGGACAAACTGATACAAAAGTGTGTGCTAGAGCCCTGTCCCTAGTTTCTGGAGGGAAGTATATACACTGCTAAACTTACCACTATATACTGGAATTTACAGAGTGTACACAAAGGTAGCAACACTGCAGGGCTAAATCTGCTGTCCTTACAAAGTCCTGCACACAGTGTTTGGCCCTGGCTAGCATCTACCAATCTGCCAGGACTCCGGTCAATTCCCAGAAGTGATGGAGCAGAGTTGCTCACCGTACCTGAAGTGTACAAACAAAGTGATTTATGCTGAACTTTTGCTTTCCTATTGAGAGCAGAGATTTTTGGTACATGGTAGGCATAAAATGTACATTTTCCAAATGCCCAATTAAAAACCTGGGCACTGAGTCTCTCTCCAGACTTCTCTGATAGACAACAGCTGACAGTTTAATCCCAGAGTGATCAACATGCTCTGCGCACCTATGCTGGAAAAGGGCTCTCGGATGCTCACACCTAGTTTCTTCCAGACTTCACTCATGCACCTTTTCCCTTTGCTGGTTTTGCTTTGTGTCCTTTTTCTACCATAAAATACACCTCTGATAATGAATGTGTGCCGGGTCTTGTGATCCCTCTCATCATGTCATGAACCTGGAGCTGGTCTTGGGGAACCTCCACAACACAGTGAACATCAGAACTGAGATTCACTAGCATGACCCTCACTCACAAGAACATGAAGAAAGCACTGTTTAGAAATGAAAGGTGGCTAGGGAATCATTTGTGACATAAAACAGCTGCTGATCTGTTGTCTCTTCTAAGAGGTAAAAGTTGCCTATGGAATTTGAAAATGATACAACCATCTCCAGTGGATCAGCTTGCTGGATCCTGTGGCTACTTTTGGTGGTTTTTGGTAAAGTGACAAAAAGAGATGTAGCCTGTGTAAGGTCTGGTTTCATTTTCTCTTCCAGGTAGAGGAGGGAGGACCTAAAAATCCCCAAAGGTGGACTTAGTCTGAACTGTGTATTATAAAATGATACTGTGTACAAACAGAAAAAATATAAATATTCTCTCAATGCAATCTAATGAACAGTCTTGCTTTACAAGGCTAGTCTAATTAAAAAAATCTGAAAGACTAGGCATCCCACAGTGGATTATTTAAGCTTAACCAAGAATATAACAGTTCTATCTCACTCCACAGTCTGTTATTACATAAAGTTATAGAATATATTGCTCCATGTGCAGATAAATGTATAAAGTTAAGGACTTGATACGACATGCAATATACTTTTCCTAACCTTCTTTGAGAATATCAGAATTCCTGTCATTTTCAGTGTGTGGGACAAAACCCACCACAATGTGAAATGCTAGCACTATCCACACATTCTATATCATTGATAACACAGATCAGTAATAAAAAAGCACTGCATGTTTTCTTGGCACAAAGGATTAAAGACACATTTAAATGAAGATATAAATGTGGGCTCTGTCACTCAAATGAATTTGGGGGGTCATCAGTTAGACAACATCTAAAAGATACATTCTCTCTTTTCAAAGAAAACTTACTGGGATCTGTATCCCTTAAACACAAAAGACTTTAGATTGCGGTGTCTAGTGATTTCTTCCAGGCACCTGTTACAAATGCAACTAAATTTAAATGGAACCCTTAGATTAACAAAACCTTGAAAGAGGTCCAGACATTATAAAAACAAGTTTTAACAGAGATCTGTCAGAGCCTTCAGAGTCACAATTACAGGTATACGTTTGTAAGAAACTTTCTGATGGAAGCTTTCGACAACAATATTTCGAGTTATCTGCCAGCTCCTGGATCTTTGGACTCAATGATTTCCTCTTACTGGAGAGTGGCATGTTTTCTGTAGGACTACTAGCTTATCAGTGAGCAGAATGAGGCAGATTTTCTCCCTTCAATCCAACATTTTTATCCCATAAAGGCCTTTTCTAAACCCAAATCTCATAAGGTAGCCTAAGCCCAAGAAAATTCAACTAAAAGGGAGAGACAGCACATGCACAATCCTGTCCCGTGACACCTTAGCCAAATTCATAAAACATGCCCTTTCCCTCACTGGTCACACAGATACCAAACCACAGACTCCCTAAGGCCCTTGCCACATAACAAGAAGGAATCACTCACCGGCAGAACAGCCTCTCTTACAGGTCAGTCATAAACTTCATGGAAGGCAGCGTTTATCTATCATAGTGGGGTAGGGTTATTGAGACTCTTCAAAACGAACATTCTTCAAAATTAGATGAATTTCATGTACTTTTCACGTCCATAGAACACAACTGCCTCAGTCAGACTGAACTAAACTCGTTCAAAGATTCACGAACCATTGCTAATGGCCGAGTCACCTGGTCAGGACAATGGGCCACCAAAGACACAACTCTTCTTAAACACACACACATTTTTCTGAGCTAGCTGTTTCCTGAGGAGGTACAACAAATTACTCACAAACTCGGTTCTTATTTTTAATGTGTATATACCCAAGAGATATACTGAATCAAGGTAAGTATGTGACACAAAAAGGCCAAATCAAGAACATGTAACTACCATCTCTGTTAAAGACTTAGTCTATTGGGTCCCTGTTCAAATTCCTACCTCTGTGAAGGAATGGAAATGCCCAGTATGGAATGTATTAGAAAGATACAGAAGCCACTGTCTTCCATGAAGGTTATTCTATTTGCCATTGAAGCCAGCTACTTTCAAAACCACCACCACGGTGCTTGTTGGCCCAGCTTCCCCTGGTTCTTTACAAGTTACAGGCTTCTAAAACCTAAGGAGAACCCTTAGCCATGGATGAACCTCAAAACAGGAGTTAGGAACTGGAGAAAAATATAATTTCAAGAGGAATAATACATTGATCGCCTTTCTTCACTACTTTGACCACAGTGCACAGTGGACACAACACATTTCTCTTTACATCTGGTGGTTCTGCAGCTATTCTCTTCTGACCCTACAGGTGATACATGTTGGAAAGTGGTAATTTTGGTGACACTGCTGAACTTATCACTCCAGAAAAAAGGGCAGTGTGACTCATCTCCACAGAGGTGTCATATGTAAACATGTCCGCCCCAGGGAAATGTTTTGGGGGATATGAAGGGAGGTGATGAATAACTTTCTTTTTTTTCTTTCCAGGCATTGAACAAACATTCTGAAATAGCTCTCCATGATTAGCCAGAGAGTACAGTTCATAATGCAAATGTAAAAGGCTGCTCTGCATCCTCACCTTACCCACTTGGGGACTTTACTGCCAACCTCCTCCAGGCACTATGAGAAATCAGGCATGTGCAGAGAGCTAATGTGCAGAGACTTCAATCAATGAGACATCAAGACCAAAGTGAAGACAGAGGAGAGACAAATCTCTTTCTGGATGGCCCTGGTGATTCTTTCCATTCACCCTTTGGGTGGCTTGGCAGACCTGGCTCAACAGGACTGTCAGTGGAAAAACAGCTCTCCCTAATACCAGCTATGATAGTATGCCCATTCTCTACCACTTTTTCTAAAAAGGTCACTGATCCAAACGGGAAGTTTCTATGGTTATTCCATGGAATTCTTCCAATTCCCCTATACTTCTGTTAAATATATGTGAGGAAGGGGTCCCTCACTGGAACACTTCATGGTGAATCCAGTTGTACTCAGTCCAAGTACACTTCTTTATAGAATAATGTTAGCTCAACAGATATTATACTCTCTACTGCTTCTATTTTAAATTTCCTCTATAAAATCTACCTTTTGCCTGTAATGTGGGTCACAAATAATATGCCGTATGTAAGGGCAACACAGGAACAACAATTAACCGGAGAAATTATGAAATCTCCTTTAGTGCTTTCAATGGCAAAGTAAATTTTCACCTGTAGAATTTATTGCAATTAAAACTGGAAATTTAGTACATCAAAATATTTTAAGTTTTATTTTATAATTAGATAATCCCTTTTCTTGATAGATAATAACTTCTTTGACTACTCAATCTAAAATTTCCTTCCCCATCTCTTTGTTAGATAGTGATTACTATTATTTTTATTCCCACCTAATTTTATCTTTTTCACTTGTTTTTGTTTGTCTCCCATCTATCCTATTAAAATGTAAGCACAAGAGAAGGATTTTATCTTTCTTAGCTGTCAACAGAACCCAGTACTTAGAAGAGTACTTGGCATATGAAGGTGACACAAATATTCACTGAATGAATGAGTTTGGCGAATAAATGAATGTAGAAATTTAACTGCTACCTATCTAGTCTATGGAGGAAAAAAAACATGTATTAATATTTTTCTTTTTCTGTACATTTTGTACTTTACAATAAACCTAAGTAGTATGGGGGGACAAAAGTCCAAACAAAAAGATTTAGAAAGAAGTAGGACGGTTGTGTGATTCTCAAAAGTAAAACACATAGAAATAGCTTACATTTTCATTTCTTAAAGGCGTGAATTCCAATGCTGTAAAAACATTTAAGAAAATCTAACAACATATAAAATGTGAAACAATAAATTATTAAAATCTATTGTTTGATTAAATATTTGCCAGTAACCCATTCCCTAACCCAAATAAAAAATGCTGCAAAGCGCAAAACTTGTACTTTATTGTAAGCAATACCATATGTCTGCTCAGGTGGGGTCTCTTTACTTCGTTCCCATCCACTGTCTGAAGGTTGGGATACTTTTCCAAAGTATTTCGGAAATTCTATTAGGATCTAAGAAGTAACCCAAAATGAAGGATGGTAAATAATATTGTGCCATGTGCTTAACAGTTTGAATTTTATTATATTTAATAATATTTAACCTAAAGCTGTTATGGGTAGTTCTATAAAATCTATCAAGCTGAAACAATGTATTTTGTATTTCCAATTATCGTCCTTCATCTAGACTTCAAAGAAAATTAATTACTGGCCTTTCCCTTTGCACATTCTGCAGGTTCCACATACCCTCATCTTTTCCTCAAAGCAAACTTCTGTCTACCTGGAAAACCCTTTCCTTATATTTCCCTATAAAACCCAACCCAACTCCTCCTTAAATTAAATGCTATGTACCTCTCAGTCTAGCCAGAAGTAAGTTTCCTCCTTTTTGATGTAAGGGTTTCCTCCTTTTTCCTTCTTAGTAACTTCTTACAGAATGCATCTTCTGTGTCATACCCTTACTTATCTTGTATGTCTTATCTGCCTCACTAGACCGTTAATGCACTGAGGGCAATGACTGTGTTTGTTAAACTTTTATACCCCACAAAGTCTGGCTCAGTGCCTTGCACAGCCTGAGAATCAGTCAATGTTTTCTCATTAGCGATAAACCGAACTGAAGTGAAATAATCTCCCTCCTGAATTTAGAGAACATTATATCAATAAACATTTCTAGGGCAAAAAAAAAAGGCATTTAAGAGGAATTATTTGACATTCATTCTGTTTTTCCCACTGATCTTGTGGTCCTATATTTTCTATCAACCTCAGGCTGTTGTTCCCCATTGAATGCTTCTTGCATTTACCACTTTCCATTGTGACCTAACAGCAAAGTAGAATGGGGGCTGGCGGGGGTGGGACACCTCACAGTAACACTATGACAACCCTTCTTAAAGGGTTTCCCAAAGGCCTGTGGAAGGTGCCTCAGACTGTTTTGTTATGTTTTTATTGAGACTAAAGATTCTCTTTAAAATACTTGAGGTGATGTTTCTATTTTCTGAGTTGGAACAAGTATATAGTCTATCAAATTCATTAGCAGCAACAACATAAATGTTCAATATTAAAACAACATTCGAAAAGGTATCACTTCCTGTTCTCCAAAGAGATAAACAAATTACAGGTTTTTAGGCATTTTCAAAGCTTTTACTTCTCCATTTTTCCATAGAAAACTACAGAAATATGCCATGCTGTACAATAATCTGAGCATGAACACAAAGGATTATCGTGTTTTATTTCTATTTACATGAGGTCAAAAGATAGTTACGTTTTCATAAAAGTTGAAGTTAATATTCAATACTTTTATTTATAACTGCTCAAATTTTTGTAGAGCTGATAATCCATAATTTACAAAGTAAAGGAATAAATTATAAGAAACCTACCATAATTTTACATAGCAAAAAGTAAACTAAACCATTGTCTAATATTCTATTGACATATTAAAAGTATATACTTGTAAAAATATTGATAGTCATTACAAGAATTAAAAATGAAACTTTAAAAAATTTCTGGCCATTAATCATACACTTATTACCTAATGCTTGCTAATTCACCTGGGTCTGTAATCAGGAAATATTAAAAATAGTAACGAAAGACAGAACTACAGACTTCTAGGTGATTATGTTTTCTGAATGGTAATCAAACCAGAATTTCATAATTGATTTGGCTCTGTATAGTTAAGGAATAAGTGCCTCATGTCCATTTAATTTGAATTCTCAGTCATTTAAATTATGTCAGTGACCAAAAGGAAAAATTGACACAGTTTCAAGCAACTAACCAAAACAAAAAACAAAATATTATTTAAGGGAATCGTTTACATATCTAGGTCATGCATCTTGATAACCAATTTTAAAATAAAGTTCAGAGCTCCTTAATTTCTGGAAATTTAATGCTCAAACAATGCACAAGACATACATGTTTGTACTTTAGCCCTTGTTCTTAAATTTTTCTTTTTTTTTCCCATGTACTATTTAAAGTTAGATCCATATGTAAGACTACAATAACATAAAGAAGATATAAATCAAGGAGTTTTTGTGTTTAGATTGGCTATTTTCATCATTTAGAAAATGAACTGATAAAATCAGAAAAAGAACAAATTTATAAAAAACCATTTACCTTTCTTCAATTGGTCTTTGACTTCTAACAACTGAGATCTGTGATAAAGACAATATTAAATTTAAATGTAACAAATGTGCATATAAAATGTTTATATTGAATCATTTAGAGAAATATCATTTGAAATAGTTTTCTTAATATGATAACTGTGTAAGACTAAAGTGTCAAAAAAGCAAAGAAATTATCATTATCGTATTTTGGCATTGGAAGAGACATTATATAATAACAGGTCTCAAAATTACATTTTGTTTCTAAATTAAGAGCAAAGAAGGTTTCTATACTTTAGTAAGCAAGAATTATTTTCAACATATTTTATTTATCTAATCCTTTAAAAATACTTGAAGAGTTCGTAATGCGAGTACACACAATACACTAACATGGTAGCACTGCTTTTGGTAATATTAATTTCTTTGAAAGCATATTGAGAATGCATATTCAAAATATGTTTGAGGTAAATGATCAAAAATGTATGATTTTATTAAGAGACTATCTCTTGTGAACATAACAGATATTTCCTATAGTGTAAATGCTGATTCTAGGTTTTATTCCAATCCTGAAGTTCAACTCATTTGGTTTCTTTTATACAAAGATTAGCTGGCTTTATCTCTAACCACCTGTGGTACAGACTTTCAGATATTCACCAAATTTGCTTACTTTTCTTATCATAGTGCTAAGGATACATTGCTAAGTGTTCCCAGCAGTTCAGGCTGAGTGTCACAGAAAACAATGTGAACCACTTTCAGCCTGGCCAATGAAAACGACTGATGTTTGCCCTCCAGATTCTTTTCGGAGAGCTGGATGTTTATGTCAAATGTGGGGAGGAAGTCACATGTAAGATAGTAAGGATTCCACATGCCACAGTATCGGAATGACCTCGTAGACAGTTCTCTATCACAAACCCTGACCTTGAACTTCTCTGAACTACTGCCATGAGGAAACAAACTATTGCATTTGAGCCATTATATACTTTATGTCTATATATCACAAGAATTAGCCTGTATATTAACTATGATAATACAAGGGATTTTCATACAGCCTATGCAGACAGAACTAAACCATGATACAACGTAACATTTACTGAGTGCTCCCAACATTCAAAAGCAGTTCATAAACATTATTTTACTTTATCCTCACTATATTCTTAAAAAGTATTATCATCTCCCATTAATTAAGGCTTTGAAGATAATTATGTTCAGTTCCTGACAGAAATAGTAATGGTCTGTGCCCCTTTGTCAAATTTAAAAAAGAACTTTACTACACAATTTTAAAAGCAGATACAGTTTTTTCAGCCAGCCAGCCAGCCAGGTGAGAGAGAGGCCCCCTCAGCGGGACAAAGCCTGCAAAGCGATCCCGCCCTGCGACATCCGTTGCCAGGCGACAGAGAGATTTCCCCCTCCCGCCCTGGACACACGAAGGTGGAGGGGAGGTGCTTGGTAACCGCCGGACTTTTCAGCCAGCCAGGTGAGAGGCCCCAGCAGCCAGTGGGACAAAGCCTGCAAAGTGAGCCCGCGGGCCGGCAAGGTCTGAACCCATTAACATACATAAAATCTATGCCTCCTCTCTGGTGACACTGTACTATCTTCTGCTGTCCTCCCACCAACATTTTTTTTTTTTTTTTGGAGGGGCTGTCTGTAGGTTTGTTTTTTCCTCCTCTTTCTTCTCCCATTGTCTCTCTTTTAGCCTTTTTCTTTTTAACCTTTCCCTCTCTGAAGTCAACATTACCAAGTAGAGCCAACCATGACCGCGTGTTTCAAAATAACCATGGAGGACTAAAGGTTATAAGAACTAAGAAATACATATACCCAGAAGAAACCACAGAAACAGACATTCCCAAGGAGAATGTTATTACCTAACTTTTTCTGACCTCATACAAAGAAAATATCAAACCAACTTGGAGAACAAACTAAAAGGTTTAAAGTACATATGGATACAAAGAAAATGACCAGACATA
>PVJO010029616.1:0-16563 GCA_004026905.1 Hystrix cristata
CAATCAAGCTAATTAACCTCACATCATAATCCCCCCATTTTTTTGTGAGAATACTAAGACAATCTCTAAACTAATTTCAAGTCTGCAGTACATACATTATGATAGACTGTAGTCATCATGCTATACATTAGGTTTCCAGAATTTATTCTTCTCATAACTATAGGTTTGCACCCTTGACCAACAGCTCATTTTCCTGACCCTCAACCCAGGGTAACTATCCTTACTCTGAGATTCTATGAGTTTGACTTTTTTAGATTCAGTGTAACAGTGAGATTATGCAGTATTTGTTTTTTCATGTCTGGTTTATTTCACTTAATGTAATGTCTTCTAGATTTATCCATGTTATTTTAAATGGCAGGATCTCTCTCTCTCTCTCTCTCTCTCTCTCTCTCTCGATGGGAGTCTTACTGTATAGTTCAGGCTGACCTCCTGCCTCAACCTTCTGAGTGCTGGGATTACAGGCATGTGCCACAACGCCTGGCTTCCGTTTTTTGGTTTGTTTGTTTGTTTTTAAGGCTGAATGATACTACCTTATAGAGCTGTCCCACGATTTCTTTATCCATTCATCCCTTGATGGACAGTTAAGTTGTTTCATATCTTTGCTATTATGAATAATCCTT
Organism: Hystrix cristata; assembly: GCA_004026905.1. NCBI lineage: Eukaryota > Metazoa > Chordata > Mammalia > Rodentia > Hystricidae > Hystrix > Hystrix cristata. The sequence goes on from PVJO010029616.1 coordinate 621, forward strand.
CAGTGGATGTGAGAGTGCAGGTATGACTTCAAGACAGTAATTGTATTTCCTCTGTTTTCTTTTTGTTGAATTTTGAGTTGTAAAAAATACATTCTAAATATAAATCCTTTATCAGATATGTGATTTGAAAATATCCTGTCCTAGTCTATGGCGTATCCCTCCTTCCCTTCCTCCTTCCTTTCTTCTCTCCCTCACACCTTTCTTCCCTCTTTTCCTCCCTGCTTCCCTCCCTTCCTTGCTTTTTCTTTTTCTTTTTCTCTTTGCAGTACTGGGGATTGAACCCAGGGGCATTCTATCACTGGGCTACATCCTTACCTCTTTTTTTTTTTTTTTTTTTTTTTGGTGCTGGGGATTGAACTCAGGTCCTTGTGCTTGCAAGGCAAGCGCTCTAACCATTGTGCTAAATCCCCAGCCCCAATCCTTACCTCTTTTTATTCTTTGAGACAGGCCCTCTCCATAGGTATGATTACAGGTGTGTACCACATCCCTGGGTCCTTTTGTTCTTTTAACAGTGTCTGTAGAAAAGAGGCTCTTAATTTTTATGAAGCCAGATTTATCATGTTGTTCTTTTATTGGTCATGCTTTTGGCATCATATCTAAGAAATCTTTGCCTAACCTAGGTCACAGACATTTTCTTCTGTGAGTTCTAAAGGTTTTATAGTTTTAAGTTTTGCATTTAGGTCTGTGTTAATCAGCTTTTCATTGCTATGACAAAATACCTGACAAACAAAGGAGGAAGGATTTACTTAGGCTCATGGTTTCAGAGGTTTCAGTCCATGGTCTTTTGGCTCTGTTGCTTCTAGGCCTGAGATGAGGAGGAAACACGGTGGTGGAACTGTATAGCAGAGGAAACCTGCTTGTCTTGTGGCAGCCAAGAAGCAGAGAGAGAGAAAGCCAAAGAGGAAGGGGCACATCTTCAGTGACCTATTTCCTCCTGCTAGCCTTTCTAATGAACTCCTAATGAACTCCTTAGTGAATTTATCTACTTGAGGAAGTTAGAGCCCTCATAATCCAGTCAGTTCCCCAAAGCCCATCAGCTGACAACCCTGCCCTCAACACAATGAGCCATTTGGGGAACATTTTAGATCCCAACCCTAACAAGATCATTGGTCCACTTTGAGTTAATTTGGGCGAGGGGCACTGCGAATTGAACTCAGGGCCTTGCGCTTGCTAGGCAAGCACTCTACTACCACTTGAGCTAAATTCTGAACCCCAAGATAATTTTCATATATGGTCCAAGTATGAATTAAAATTATTTTTCCCATGAGTATTCTCATTGTTCTATTGTTCACTGTTCTTTCTTTACTAAATTAATTCTGCACCTTTGCAGAAACTAATCAACCGTGTTTGTTATAGACCTTATTTTCTGTTATGTTTGCCTTTTCTTGTGTCTTGATGCCAACACTGTTGACTACTGTAGCTTTCAAGGGCTGGGGAGGTAGCTCAGTGGTAGAGCTGTAGCCTAGCATGCATGAACTGAAGGTTTGATTTATAGGAGGAAATAAGTCTTCAAACCAATTGCTAAGTTATGTGCTTACTATAATACTAGCGCTTAGAAGATTGAGGCAGAAAGTTACTTGAGGTCAAGAGTTTGAGACCCAGTTGAGTAATTTAATGAGCCTTATCTCAAAAAAAAAAAATCTCAGTCAGACAGCATAAATCCTCCAACTTTTTCCTTTTTCTAAGTTGTTTGGCTTGTAGCCCCTTGACATTTCCATATGAACTTTGAAGTTACTTGTTAATGTTTACCAGGAAGGTTTGCTGAGGTTACATTGCCTCTCTAGATCAGTTTGGAGAATCATCATCTATTAAAGCAATATTTGTCTTTTGGTCCAGGAACACAGTATATCTATTTATTTTATAGCTCATCTTTAATTTCTTTAGGTAGTGTTTTATAGTTTTCAGGGTACAGGTATTATACCTCTTTCATCAGATTTAACACTAAATGTTGAGTATTTCTGGCGCTATGGTAAATGATATATAAAAAAAACTTAAAATTCTATTCCTTGGTAGTTTTTTTTTCCCTTGGTAGTTTTTGAAGTACAGTTGATATTTTCAGTTTTAATTATTGTTAAACTCACTCATTAGTTATAGTAGCTTTTTGTGAGTTCCATAGGATTTTCTAGTGAGGATCATAGCATTTGAAAATGTGGTTTAATTTCTTCCTTTTATTGTATTTCTTTTCTTGACTTACTGAACTAGCTAGGTCCTCTAGGACAAGGTCAAATATAAGTGGTGAGATTGGATTTTCTCTTTTTTTTTATTGATTTTAAAGGAGGAAATCATTCATCCTTTCACCATTAAGTATGATGTTAGCTGTAGAATTTTTTTTTTTTTTTTTTTGTGGTGCCGGGGATCGAACTCAGGGCCTTGTGCTTGCAAGGCAAGCACTCTAATCACTGAGCTAAATCCCCAGCCCCAGCTGTAGAATTTTGTAGATGCTCTTTATCTTTTTGAGGATGTTCTCGCTTAGTCCTGATTTGCTGAGGGCTTTTTAAAAGTAGGAATGGATGTAGGATTTTACCAAGTGTTTTTTTTTTTAATGCATCTATTTAGAAGATCATGTATCTTTTCTTTTTTAGATTATTAACTTTGTATGTTAAACGAGTCTTGCATTCCTGGGATAAATCCTATTTGGTCATAATTTATTTTCCTTGGCATATATGGTTAGCTTTTATTTGCTATAATTTTATTAGGATTTTTTACATCTATGTGCACAAAGGATACTTGTATTTACTCTGTCGTAATATCTTTTTCTTGTTTTGGTACAAGTAATGGTAGCTTCATAGAGTGAGTTGGGATATAGTCTCTGTACTGGAATTGTCTAGAAGAGTTTTTGTAGAAGGTGTTTCTTTGTTAAATAGTTGGCATATTTCTAGCTGGGTACATGTCTGTAAACCTAGTACTTGGAAGTCTGAGACAGGAGGATCACCAATTTTAAGTCCTCAAAAGTTAAAGAGACTGTCTCAAAATAGAAAAAAAAGATGGTAGGCATAGTAGGGATGTAGTTTAGTGACAGAGCGCCCCTGGGTTTGCTTTCCATTCTCTCCCCACTGCCCAGCACACACATGCATGCATGCACACACACACGCACACACAAGAAATTGTTACATTTCATCAAGGAAGCCTTCTGGGTCTAATTTTTCTTTCCTGGAAAATATTTTAACTACATTTTCAATTCCTTTAACAATTACACAGTTGGTTGGGGATTTAGCTCAGTGGTAGAGTGCCTAGTAAGCACAAGACACTGAGTTTGATCCCCATCACCCCCCATAACAAAAACAAAAATGAACAGTTACAAGGTTATTCAGGGTAATTCTTTTTTTCTTTAGTAAATGTGGATGATCATCTTTCTAGGAATTTCATTGGGTTTATTGGCATACAATTGTTAAAAATATTCCCTTCATATCCTACTAATTTTTTTAGAATCTCTATGATACTACCTCTCTTACTCCTGGTATTAGTTGATAATTTTCTTTCTTTTCTTTTTTTTTTGTTTTTTTGCCTTAGTCTTTTTCCCTTGACCAAATCCTTTCTGTTATTTTCTATTTCACTGATTTTGACTCTGATCTTTTATTTTCCTTTTTTCTGCTTTCTTTGGGTCTTACTTGCTCTTTTGTTTCTAATTTTATAAAGTAGAAACTCCAATCATTGATTGGAAACTACTATTTTCTACAGTGAAGCCATTGTGACAGTCTTTTATATAATTCCTTTAATAGTTCTACAGCTTTATTATTACAGTTAACTTGTAGTTTATTTATATTTATGATGCAAGTTAGGAATGTAATTTAAATCTTTCCAAACAGATTGCTCCTTATCTCAACTCAATTAATTGAATCATCTTTTCCTTAGTAATTTGTATTACTATTTTATCATATATCAAAGTTCTGTATGTTTGAGACTGACCTAGATTTTGTATTTGTCCCTGGGCCAATGTTATAAAGTCTTATAGACTTTATTACAAAGTTCTAAAGCTTTATAGTAAGTGTTGCTATATAATAGGACATATTCTTCTCCGTCAGAATTGGTGTGTGTGTGTGGGGGGGGGTACTAGGGATTGAACCCAAGGCCTTTACTTTGAGCTACATCTCCACCCATTTTATAAAATTTATTTATTTATTTATTTTATTTTATTTTTTTCGTGCTGGGGATCGAACTTAGGGCCTTGTGCTTGCAAGGCAAGCATTCTTAACCACTGAGCTAAATCCCCAGCTCATAAAATTTGTTTTGAAACAGCATCTCACAAAGTTATGGAGGCTAGCCTTGAATTTTCTATTCAAGGGTTGGGCTCAGCCTCCCAAGCTGCTGGTATTATGGGAATGTGTCTGGCTTTGTCTTTTGATTTTTAAAACCTTTACTTTTGCTCATGAATTTTATAATTAGTTAATATCCATGAAAACTCTCGTGATTTTGATTACTATTGAATTGAGTTTACAGATTAATCTGGTGGCGGTTTTTTATGGTATTATTTCTGTGACTTTATATAGTTGATGATTTAGATTCTTTAAAAATGTTACCCAATTTTAATTGTCAGAAATAAGAGGTACTATAACCTCCAGTGTTTAGATTCTTTAAGAGAATAAGGAGCTTGGTCAAGAGTAAATGGCTGTAGGGGGTTGGGGATTTAGCTTGAGTGGCAGAGTGCTTGCCTAGCAAGTGTAGGTCCCTGAGTTCAATCCCCAGCACCTCCCCTCACCCCCCCAAAAAAAAGGAAAAAAAAAAAAGAGAGAGAGCAAATGGCTTGTAAATAAAGCCAAAGTCTGCCTGATTCCAGAGACTATTTTGCTGGATTTCATTATTTTTTATAGCATTTTCTACTCTCCCTATGGGAGAATTATACTTCCTGCTCTGTTGATGTAAGACTGGTCCATATAATTTACCTGGATCAATACAATATGAGTGGAAATAATGTGTGCATTCTTTCAGGGGAAGCTTTAAGAGCCAGTGTGTGTTTCAGTGGTATCTCCTTTTCTTCTACTGTTAGGCTAGGATGTCTCAGGAGAGGGTTTCTCCTTTAGCTTGGATCATTCTTTGGTATGGCTCCTCTTGACTTTATGCTTACCTGGAGTTCTGCAGCTCTTACCTGGCTGTGAAGTTCTCACAAAGATAATTTAATACTGTTTTAAGTCAGTATCTCAGTGGGTGAAGGAAGGCCTCGGGCTTCCTTTTCTACCATCTTGCTGATGTCATTCTTTCTTAGATTTTTTTTTTTTGTGTTAACACTTTGTAATTCTCTTCATACTGGATTTAGAAATTTTTTGTTATATTTATTCCTAGAGTCTTACAAGTGTTTGTAGCTATTATGAATAGTATTTATTTTTTCACCTTTACTGGATGGAACCCATATTAATTTTCTTAGTTTATCTGTGGATTCTCTTTGATCTTCTATGTGAACAATCAAAGCATCTCTAAACTGTGACAACTTTATTTTTTTCTTTTTAATCTTTATATGGCTCCCTCTTCTTTTCCTAATATATATATTTGTGTGCGTGTGTGTGTGTGTGTGCACGTGCGCGCTGGGGATTGAAGTCAGAGCCTTATGCTTGCTAGGCCAGTGCTCTAACCACTGAGCTAAGTCCCCAGCCCTTGTCATAGTATATTGAATGGGTAGAGTAGCAGGGATAATATTAAATATCTATGTCTTGTCTTCCTTAAATAGGATTTCTTAAAAGTCTACTGTTGAGTATGACGTATTTTGTTTATGGAATATCCTTCTATTCCTAACTTGCCAGCAATGTTTGTTTGTATTTTCTAGAATACTTTTCTACATGATTTGATATTATGATATTTTAAAAAATCTTTAATGAGTTATGTTGACAGACTTTTGATGAAACATCTTTGCAGATTTATCACAGTTTGATCTGGTATAATTTTTAAATGTCCTGGATTTAATTTTTTAAAATTATATTATTATGAGATATTTTGGTGGTCCCTTTTGAAAACAGAGTTAGAATGAGTATAACACAACATAGGCACTTATTTTAGCATATGTGCTGCTGAAGCAAGCGCAACATAGGCATTTATAAAAACAATGCATGATGCAAAATTGTGCAATGAAAAGCACAAAGCTTATGAAGAAAAAAACAGCTAGGGACACAATATTTTTTAAACTTCAGCTGTTACAAAGAAACAAACATAGGTACTAAATAAAAATGGCAGTACAGGCTTTTACATGCTAATTAAGAAATATATAAATACTACAATTGTTATGTATTTTGAAGATGGTATATGCTTTGTATCTTGAGAAAAATGTGCAAGTTGGCTTGTGGACAGGGCACCAAAGGGTTATAGCTTGTGAGTCACTTTGAAATAGTGGAAAGAGGGTGGTCTGAAATCAATTTGTAGTGCCAGAGGGAGGTAGGTGTGGCACATTGAGAAATGGGTATTTGCTATGTATCCCCCCCCCATTCCTTATATGCAGTTTTTTTTCTTTATTTTAGTGGTACATTTTAGGTATTCATAATGATAACATTCATCACAGGGAATTTGTACCTGTACATAATATATCTTGCTGCTGCTTTTTTTTCCCATTCTCCTCCCCTCTCTTCAACCCCTTCCCTCATTATTTACAAAAGCTTTGTTTCTGTTTTTTTCCTTCTATTCTTTTTTTCTTGTTCCTTCCTCCTTTCCCGCTACCCCTTCTCTTGTTCCCCTTCCCGTTTTAACAGTTTCTTCTCTTTCTTTTTGGGGGGGCTGGTGCCGGGGATTGAACTCAGGGCCTTGTACTTGCTAGGCAAGCACTCTACCATTGAGCTAAATCTGCAACCCAATTTCTTCCCTTTTCCCAATATCTGTTATACATTTTAGTCCTTATTTATACTTTTGGTTTCTCACACCAGAGAAACAATGCTCTATTTAAACATGTGTGTCTGATTTATTTCACTTAAGATTATGGTCTCAAGGTACATCCATTTACTAGAAATGTCTCAAGCATATCCTTTATGGCAGAGTAGTACTCCATTGTATTAAAAAAAACCCCACATCTTCTTTATCCATTCACCAGTTGATGGACATTTGGGCTATTTCCAAGATTTAACTATTACAAACTGCTATAAACATATATCCTGGATTTAATATTTATGTCTATGTTTCTATTGACATTGGTGTATAATGTTCATTTCCTATTTTATTATTAGCTTTATAAAATGAGTTGGGTAGGTTTACCCATTTCTGCTCTTTGAAACTTCTTATACTGTATCTGTTCTTTGTAGATTTAGTGAGCTAATTTGTAAAGAAAACATTTGAACCTGGTATTTTAGGGAGGAGGAAGAGAATAAAATACTTTTGTTTACTAGTTTTTCTTTAATGATACTTTATTTGTTTGAGATTTCTATTTTTCCTAGAGTCACACACATATATGTGTATCTTTAAAAGATATATATAGGAAAAATACAAAAAATGTGCAAGAAAATATGTATTTTAAGTATAAGAAGTATATGTATTTCAAGAACTCATCTCTTCTTTCATAAAGATTATTCCATACTTGCTATATTTTAGACATTTCATCTTTTCAGATTAGTCAACATATTATGGTATTCTTTTATTATAAAATATTTATATTCTTTTATATTTATATTTCTTTTGAGTTTTGTATGTTATTTTTTTGCCTTCTCTTTTTCCTGATGGTAGTGATGATAACACAGCGAACACTTCATTTTAAACACAAAGAGATTAAGTAACTTCTTCAAAGTCACAAATCTGGTATGATGCCGAGTAGGATATGTGAACCCAGACAGACTGGTTCCAGGGGCTGTGTCTTAGCCACAGTTCCATATTATTTTGGTCTACTCTAACATATAATACTATGCCAGAGGTTTGTCTATTTAGCTTCCATTTATGCTCAATGAATGTACAGATACTTCTCTCTTCCTTCAGCAACTTCTCACTTCACTCTCATACCACAAGTTGAAGAAATCTACAGAATTGGTGCTCAGTAGCTCGTACTGCATTTGGTGGTTGGACTGTTGTGACTGTGTAGAGGCAGGTGCAGGCTTGAAGAGATGACCGAGTTTTCCTCCCTTCATTCTTAGTCCATGTTCCTTTTGTGTGAGAATCCATGGCAGTGTGAGAGTCAGGTGTTTTTGCCTTTGTTGAACACCTGAGGAATCACACCTTTGCTGACTGTCTTCTTGGCTGGGTTAACTCTGTGAATATGTGGCTATGGACACTAATCTCTGCATTTTAAGGCGATGAAGATTTGATACATTTCTGAAAGATCCTCGATCCTCATTATGATGTTCTGCTTTTTCTTTCCTTTCCTAAAGCATGTCTGGGATTGTTTTATAATATGGAAATAATAATGTCTCAAAATGGAAATAATTAGCCACTGTAATTAATGACATCAAGCCATGGAGCCATCCAAAGATCTTTTCATCTTATGTCTTAATTAGCGTTTTTCATAGAAATGTGTTTGTATTGCTGCTTTATTTACCAGTACTTCTTTTGCAAGCATTATTATAAGGGTATGTTAAAGGACAGGAGTCAGGCCGTGCAAAGCCACAGTTATTGGTTTGCTGAGTCTCTTAAAAAACAAAACAAAACAAAAAACCAAAAATACCACCCTATCTCAACTTTATCACCATCAGAGAAATTATGTTTAAGTGGATTTTCTTGTTTTAGAAGCAAAATAGCTCCTTCCCATTTATTTTTAATCTAGTTGTAATCACAATATAGATGTCATCCTATTTCTCTTCACTTAAACATTTTTCATGTTACAACATAGTCTTCTAGTCAGTATTTTTAATAGCTAAATTGTTTATCAAGGTGCATCATAGCTGGTTATGGTTGTGCATACTGTAATCCCAGCACCCTGGGAAACTGAGGCAGGAGGATCATGAACTAGTGAGACCCTATCTCCAAATAAAAAAGTAAAAAGGGCTAGAGATAAAGCCCAGTGCAAAGGCCCTGTGTTCACTTCCCAGTACAGAGAGAGAAAGAGAGAGGGAGAAAGAGAAAGAGAAGCAAAAAAAAAACCAAACTATCATAAATTAGCCATTTTTTCTGTGAACAGGCATTTAGGTGTGTCCCCCAACCAATTATTATTAATAGCAGTATAGTGGTTATACTGCGTGTCCTACAACAAGTTATTTGATCTTTGAAAAATACCTATCTCATAACGTTATTTTGAGGGTTAAATGAAAAACAACACACAATGCATATGGTTATTCTGAGTGCATAGTTTTCAATAAGTACTAATTAATGTTAGCATCACTGGAATGAATATTGTAGTGCCTGTAGGTTTTTACTCAATTACAAATTTTGGGGCTAATTTCTTGAAGTAGAATTAACTTCAAAGTCTATGTATATTTTTATGATTTTTGAAATTGCTTTTAAAATGTTGTATCATGTAATAGAAACATTCATAGTAAAGCTATCAATTTCAATGTACCTTGCTAGCATTGGGAATTTCAGTTACTTAATTTTAGCCAATTAGTGATTAATGAAATGGTATATAGTGTTAATTTGTACTTATTTGACCTTTTCATAAATGTATCGCTTCTATTTTGTTTCCTGATCTTTTGCCACATCTCTAGGAACAAACTTCTAGGACGAAGTTGAAAATAAATTCAGTCATTAGTTGTGCAAGTTGTAATTTTGTGACTGACGCCATCATGTACAAATTGTTGAAATTCAGTTTTCACTGCTGTAATACCATTTGGTTTCAGGATGCATGGTTGGCTGTGGCAAGATCGGTTTAGTGTATTGATTTCCTAAATTTCATTTTCTTCTAATACTGTACTGTTACAAAATTATCACTGTGAGCTGGGCATGGTGGCACATGTCTGTAATCCTAGTTATTTGGAAGGCTGAGGTAAGAGAATTCCAAGTTTGAGGCCAGCCTAGGCAATTTAACAAAACCTTGTCTCAAAATTAAAAGAAAAATACTTAAAAGAGCCCAGATGTAGCTCAACACTAGAGTACTTGCCTAGCATTATCACTGTGGAGCTTCTTGAAGAATTAGGATGGCATGTAATCAACAGCTATTTGAACAATTATGTTTTTTCTAATAAAACATAATAAAACTGAATGTCTATACTATGTTTATACTCTTAGAATTTATTTCACTCTGAACAGGTATATATTGTGACTAAAAAACACAGGCTTTACAACTCAAAGGAGACCTATGCTTGAGCCCTAACTTTGTCTTTTACATGCCATGTAACATTTGAATGTTAGTTTTCTCAGCTGTAGAAATTGAAATGGAGTTGAGAGTAGTGGCACAAGCCTGTAATTCCAGCATACTGAGAGACTGCGGAAGGAGGATCCCAAGTTTGAACCCAGCCTGGGCAATTTAGCAAATTAGTGAGACTCAGTCTCAATATCAGAAATAGGGGACTGGGGATTTAGCTCAGTGGTTAGACCGCTTGCCTTGCAAGCACAAGGCCCTGAGTTCGATCCTCAGCACACACACGCACACACACGTGCACACACACACGCACATACACACACAAATCAGAAATAAAAAGAGCTGAAGTTGTAGCTCAGTGCTTAGGCCCTAAATTCAATCCCTAGTACTGAAAAAAAAAATGGAGGGGGAGATAATAAATTCTTATCTGATAGGATTGAAGTTTACTTAGTTAATAATATAAAACATTAGTATAGTATACAATATATAGGAAATGCACAAGTTAAATGTTAGCTGTTATTAATAATAGTAAAAATTTTTTCCTGAATAATCAGGCTGGGTTCTATGTAATGTTTCTCTTTGTTTTCTGCCAATATTTTGGAAAGAGTTCTTTTTCTTGGGGAGGGGCTGCCTGCCTGTAATCTCAGCATTTTGAGATGTTGAGGCAGGAAAATTACAAATTTGAGCCTAGCCTGGGCAATTGAACAACTTAGTAACAGAGAAATTTAAAAAAAGGACTGGAGATACAGCCCCAAGTGAAGACCCTGGGTTCAATCCCTACTACTACCAAATTTTTTTTTAAATGTACAAGTAGCAGATAATTTTAAAAAATTTTAAAGCAGTTTCATTTATAGTAGCATCAATAATCATGAAATAGATAATTTGAACAGTAATAATAACAAAAGGTTTCCATTGCTAAAACAATAAATAGATATACTATACCCACAGATTGAAAGATTTAATATTGCTATGATGTCCATTGTCCCCAAATTGATATGTAGAATCAACACAATCATATCCACAGACCTTTGGTAGAAATTGAAAAATTGGTTGAAAAATTTCTATGGACTAAAGCCATTATAACAAGACTTAGGGTACGAGATTAATATACCAGAGTCAGTTATTTCCTATACACCATCAATGAACAAGTGAAACTTGAAATTTAAAAAATTTCATGAACCTGTCCCCAATGAAATACATGGATTTAAATCTAAAAGAGTCGATAAAAAGAAAGATTGATGAGTTCAATCCCTGGTACCAAAAAAAAAAAAAGATTGATATGAAGAAAACTAAAGAGTTCTGATGAAAAAATATGAAAGAAGAACTAAATAAATGGAATGCTCTCCAATGTTCATGGATAGGAAGACTTAATATTGTCAGAATGTCAGTTCTCTTAAGCTGATCAGTAGATGCAATGCAGTCTCAGTCAAAATTTTTTATCTTTTAATGTGGATATGGATTAACTGATTCTAAAGTGTATGCAAGAGCTGGATATACCAGCACTTGGGAGGTTGAGGCAGGAGGATTGCCACAAGTTTGAGGCTAGCCTGGGCTACATAGTTCAAGGCCAGCATGAACTATATAGCAAGACCCTGTCTCAAAAAACAAAAAACAAACAAAGAAAGAGCTGAGTATATAGCACTGTGATAGAGTACCTGGTTAGCATGTGTGAGGCCCTGAATTTGATCTGCAGTGCTGGGCAAACAAAACAAAACAAAATAAAACCAAAAACAAGAAAACCCAAACACAATATAGTTTATGTGGAGAGGTGAAAGAATCAGAATAGCCAACTCAGTATTGAAGAACAAAGTCAGAGGACCAGGACTAAATAACATCAAGATTTACTGTAAAGCTGCAATCTCAAGACAATGTAGTGTTGGCTATAAATAGACAAATCAGTGGAACAGAATGCAGAACTCAGGAATAGACCCATAGAAATATAGTCAGTTGATCTTTGACAAGGTAGCAGAGTCAATAGAATGGAGCAACCATGGTCTTTTCAACAAATAATGCTGGAATGACTAGATATAAATTAACTCAAAATGGATCATGGATCTAAATGTACAATCACAAAAATCCTAGAAGGTATTGTAGGAAAAAATGTAGATGACCTTCAGTATGGGGATGACTTCTTAGATATAACACCAGAGGCATGATCCATGAAAAAATAATTTGTAAGCAGAATTTAATTAAAATAAAATTTAAAACTGCTATGTGAAAGACAATGTTGAGAGAATGAGACGGTAAGCCAGAGACTTGGAGAAAATATTTGGAGAAGCATATCTAATAAAATGTTTGGAGAAAATATTTGGAAAAACATATCCAGTCCATACAAAGAACTTTTAAAATGCAACAATAAGAATATGAACAACTCAATTTAAAAATGGGCAAAAGATGTGAACAGACACCTCTCCAAAGAATACATACAGACAAGTGAGGATGAGAAAAGATGTTCAACATTTTATGTTATTAGAGAATAACCATTTGTGATTATTTTATTTTGGGATTTTATAATTCAGTACCTTTTTTTTTTTGCTCAATTTTGAGCATTTTATTTTGGTGCTGGAGATTGAAGCCAGGATCTGTCGCATGCTAAGCACATATTCTGTCACTAAGTTACATCTCAGCCTCTATTTTGAATATTTTTAAATGTTATAGTTCTGCTTTACAAAATTATTTTTGCTCTGAACACTTAGTTTCTGTTAAGAAAATTTCAAGGAAAAAAGTCCTTTCTATGTATATCCACTTATCATATCTGGTACTCTGGTACTCTTTATCTCTTCCTGTATAATTTGGTTCCTATCTTCAATTTAGAGCATCTTTTAATATTTTTTGTACTACAAGTCTTTTAGCCACAAATTATTATTTAATCTTTTGCTTATCTTAAAATGTTTTAATCTTAGCTTTTTTTTTTTTTTTTTTTTTGGTTTTTTGAGACAGGATATGTACCTCAGGGTAACCTTGAACTCACAACAATTCTGCCTCAGCCTCCCGAGTGCTGGGATTACAGGCCTGGGCCACCCTATCTGGCTTCTAGTCGTCATTTTTATTTTTTAATTTTTAATTTTTTTAAACTAAGAGAAGATGGTTTATTTGAAGGTGGAGAGAAAAGGGAAAGAGGTAGAGATGATAGAGGGTTACTCTGGACAAGTAGGGAGCATTCGAAAGTGAAATACTCCTCTTATCATTTTAAAGGACATTGCACTGGATGTGGAATTCTAGTTTGGCAGTTTTTTCCTTTCCGTTTCTTAAAAGATGTTGCTGCATTGTCTTCTGGTCTCCATTATTTATGATAAAAAACATTAACTTATTAACTTTCTCTTCCTGTATTTCCTCTGGCTTCTTTCAACTTTTTATTTTTGGTTTTGAATATTATGTACCTAGATGTTATTTTTTTGCATTTATCCTCCTTGGAATTTGCTGATTTTCACATCTTAATATTATTCATCAGATTTTAGAAAAATTTGTTCACGATTTCTTCATATTTTTTCCTGTGCCATTCTCATTTTCTCCTCTTTCTGGGACTCTGAGTAGGCATAGTTTAGACTGGTTATTTTCCTACAGTTCCCTAAGACTGTTCTCCAGATTGGATGGTATTTGTGGGAAGAAGGGAGACTGTCTTGCTATGTTTCCCAAGCTGGTTTTGGACTCCTGGGTTGAAGTGTTCTTCCCACTTCAGCCTCCTGAGCGTCTATCTGGGACTGGAAGTGCATGCTACCATGCCTTGCATTTTGTTTTTTGTCTTCAGTGATTTCATGGACTCTTCTGTCACCCCTAATCTGCTGCTAAACCTATTCAGTGAATTTTGTGTTTCAGTTATTAAACTTTGCAATTATAGAATTTCCAGTTGGTCTTTCTTTCCTCCTTCTCCCTTTCCCTCTTTCTCTGTTTGTGTTTCTCTCTTTCTTTCTCCTGCTTGCCTGCCTGCCCGCCGCCCCCTTCCTTCCTTCCTTACACAGAGTCTCACTATGTAGTTCAGTCTAGTGTTGAACACTCTACCATATGTAGCCCAGGCTGGCCTTGAACTCGCTCCCTCAGCCTCTGAAATGCTAGGATTACAGATGTGTGCTGCCATGCCTGGCTACCATTTGCTTCTCTGTAGTGTTCATTTCTCTGCTCATATTCCCTATCAGTTCACTCATTATGTTAAGTCTTTGAACATATTTATAATAGATACTTTAAATTTAACATTATACCACATCAGGCTGTTTATATTGATCACTTTTTTCACATGTTTCTTTGCCTGTCTAGTAAATGTTTTATACTGGGAGATGCAGTCAAATTCTATATTCCTTTATCTACCCCTGAAGAATGTTGTTTTTCTTTTCATAGCAGGCCAATCCTCTTAATCTTAAGCAGGCTTGTTTTTATTTTATGTTAAAGGGTAGAGCTATAGAAAAGGCATTTTCCATACTCCTCTAACTTAGTATCATCCAGCCTCCAAACTCTTACCATCATTGCTGAAGGGGTCCCAATACATGATTTGGCTGAGTGTTCACATTGTCTCATGATTAAAACTTTCTATCTAATTTAATTGTTGAAGAGCTGTGTGAAAAGGTAGTTTGATACTGATGATGGTGTCTCATTCTTTTTCCTTATGCCCATGCTAGCTGAGCAAAAATGTAAACTCCTAAAATGGTTGTAGGGGTTTGTTTAGTGGTTCTTTCAGTGAGGGTCTGTGGGTGGTAAATATTTTCAGTCATTTTTGAATGATAGTTTATCTCAATCAAAAGTCTAGATTCAGGGGCTGGTGTGTAACTCTGGTAGAGCAATTGCCTAGCATATTCAAGTCCTTGGGTTTGATCCCCAGCACCAAAAAAAAAAAAAAAAAGTTCAGTGTCAAAGTTCCTTTTCAGATTTTTGAAGATAGTACTATTATCATCTTTTGGTACTTAGCATTGCTGATGAGAAATCTAATACATATTTCTTCTTACTAATGTTACTTTATTGTTTTATAGCTTTTGGAGTTTTTTCCTTATTGTTGTCATTTTGAGTTTCATTACAATGTGTTTAACTGTGTGGCTTCTTTTACTTTTTGTTTTAAGAAACTTAGATTTTTTGATACCTGGTTAACGTGTTCAGGTAATACTTAGATCTGTCTTTGTTTTATGGTAATTCTTAGTCATTATTTCTCCTTTCACTTAGTTGATACAAAATTCACATGCCATATTACACCATTTTAATGTGTACAGTTTACTGGGTTTTAGTATTTTCATAAGGTTGTTGTTTATGGTTTGTGTCTAGATGTCCCCCCAAAGGCTCATGTGGTAAGAGATAGCTGGATCTAGAGTGTGTGATTACTAAATTGATCCATTGATTGGTTTGGCAGTGTTCTGCTGGGATCAAGGATGTGAGACTGAGATTGGGGGTGGGAGTGCGGGCCGCCCTGGGGGCAGGTAGCCTAGATA
The DNA here is from genome assembly GCA_004026905.1 of Hystrix cristata. Lineage (NCBI taxonomy): Eukaryota > Metazoa > Chordata > Mammalia > Rodentia > Hystricidae > Hystrix > Hystrix cristata. Next base: position 16,155 of record PVJO010029616.1, read on the forward strand.
AAAGATACAGGAAGAAGCTAACTAGCTGCTTGTTTGCATTGCTTATTTGCATACATTCCTTGCAATTCCTCACTTTACTTTGCGGCCAGTCAGCTGCCAGTCTGCCACGCCGCCCCACCCTGCCTCAGACCCAACGGACTATAGACTGAAACCTCTGCAGACTGTGAGCTAATAAACCTTTCTTCCCCTAACTTTGGGTGTCGAGTATTCTGTCCCAACAACGAGAGAAAAGTAACTAAAACAGTTGTATAATGATCATTACTAATTCCACTGTATTTCATCACCCAGAAAGGAACTCTGTACCTAGTAGCAGTCACTCTGCTTACCCTTTCCCCCTATGCTTTGGCAAATATTAGTCTACTTTTTAATCTCTATAGATTTGTTTATTTTCACATTTATAGATTTGCTT
>PVJO010029617.1:0-16548 GCA_004026905.1 Hystrix cristata
AAAAAAAAAAAAAAAAAAAAAAAAAAAAAAAAAAAAAAAAAAAAAAAAAAAAAAAAAAAAAAAAAAAAAAAAAAAAAAAAAAAAAAAAAAAAAAAAAAAAAAAAAAAAAAAAAAAAAAATCAAATACGAATTAAGGGAGAAAAAATAAAAAGAATTAAAAACTGAAATTCATTCACCAATCATTCATTTCACAATCCAAACATCCTTGTAGTTAGCATCAATAAAGAGAAGCTGTTCTGAATTTTGATAACTACATTTGTCAAATATTAAACCACTGAAGGTGAGCCAGGAAATTATATAATTAAAAATTATTCATTCAAGGGAGCTGGGGATTTAGCTCAGTGATTAGAGTGCTTGCCTTGCAAGCACAAGGGCCTGAGTTCGATCCTCGGCACCACCAAAAAAAAAAAAAATCATTTAAGATATACTTTCAAAGATTTAAAACGTATTCCTGGAATAATTATATGATCAACATTTTTTCAAAGAAATGTACTTATGATGTAAACTGATGATGGATTTAAACTACTGAAATTTTTTTCTTCTGTAAAAATTCTGAAAATTGGTACGGGTCATTGATTATTGAGTCAATTGAAGTTGTTTTTAAACTTTCCTCTGTTAAAACAACTTATGCTAACTGATCTTCTACCATTCCCTCTTCTCATGTAATTATTTTTTCAAAGAAACTGATACAGCTTATTGTAGATGCAAACAGAGCTATACTAAGCCATTGGTGCTGGAGACACACTGGGGTTCATGAGGAGTGACTGGTTGTTCTTAACAACTCACTAAACACCACTTTAACTGGTTGGTTATGTGAACAAGTATGGGTGAATTCATTCACAAGTCTGTCTATTACTGTCCTTATTGTCAGTATTTTTTAATATTCCAAACAATGAAAGATATATACAAAAAGAGAGAGACTTGTTGCTCTGTAAATCATGTTGAATTATTTCTCTCATGACTGTGAATTGAGATTTCAAAATGATTGCACTTGGACTCAGAGGTGCAAGACAAAGCCAGGCAGGCAATGGGAGTACAGGCTCCTAAATGCTCTCTAGGGAGTATTTTTTGGACTTGGCCAAACCATGAGAAATGTAATATATGGAGAATCTCACTTGGTCTTGTTGCATCTGAAACTGCTAAGCATTCGTAAGTGATAAATATTTGGATCTGTACACTTGCGGAATAATTTCCACGGTTGTAGCTTTTGCCTGTTTAAAATCTCCCCTGTCTTCCTGCCTTGAGAGACAGGCCAGTTGCTACTGCTGCCAGCGTCCCCCAGTTCTTTAAGAGAAGCTGAGTAAATCCCTCTCCTTTAGCCTGAACTTTGCGTTTGTTTCCGATTTGTTAATGTTATTTTTAAAAAGCTGCTAACGTCTGTATGGATAAGTGAAAAAGAGTGGTGAGTTTATTATCCAGAAAGATTTGCTATTCAGATATTGCTTCACAATTATCCTCTCACATTGAAATACAAAACAAAAACATCAGTTGAGTTGGAATTATAGGCAAAATTTATGGAACAAGAACAACACACAATTCAAAGGAACAGATCTGTGCTCAAAGGAAAGGCCATGAAAACTCTGCTAAGAGATTTTTTAGTTGATATATTTTAAACTTTGATGAAAAGTTATGCTGTGTGTATATACTTGTTTTCAAAGTAATATACAAAGTAATTACAAAGTAATACAAAGTAATAAACAAAATTACAAAGTATATACAAAGTAATAAACATAATTTATACTTAACAAAGTGTCTTAATTATTGGAGAAAACGAATCAATAACAATTATGCTCCTAAAATCACAAAAATACCAAATGAAAAATTATTTTGCCGGAACCAGTAAATATCAAGCTACTAAAATGTCAACGATGAAGAGTGTGGCTTCTGAGCAAGTTTCTTCCATGATTGTGTTTGAATGTGACAGCAGAGAGTAATGTAGCTCCTTTCGAAGTGGGATTCTTTCCACAGAAATAGGATGCCCAGCCACTAGGTACTTACAGAGTACATGGGAATTTGCAGCCACCACCGAATCAGTCAACAAAACACTAACAATAGCTCCTTCTCTCTTGTCCCATTTTTCTCTTGTGAAGGTCCCTCCCCTACTGATCTTCACTGCTATGCACATTACAATCTATTGACCTTAACTCTAGCATTACACCATGAAGTGTTACGATTTTATTTTTTTATATTTTATTTTAGTGGCACATTTTAGATATACATAATGATAACATGCAACATGAGGAATTTGTACCTGTACATGGTATATCTTCCTGCTTCACTTTTTCCCATTCCCCTCCCCTCCCTTCAACCACTCCTACCTCCTTATTTACAAAAGCTTTGTTTTCATTTTTTTTCTATTCTTTTTTTTCTTATCCCTCCCTTCCTTTCCCCTCCACCTCCCTTGTTCTCTTTCCTATTTGAACAATTTCTTGTTTCCCAATATAATACATTTAGTCTTTCAGTCCCTCACACTAGAGAAATAATTCAGTATTTATGTATTTATTTATTTATTTTTGGTGCCAGGGATCGAACTCAGGGCTTTGAGCTTGCTAGGCAAGCACTGTAACCACTAAGCTATATCCTCAGCCCCTGCAATATTTAAACATATGTGTCTGATTTATTTCACTTAAGAATATGGTCTCAATGTGCATCCATTTACCTAGAAATGTTTCAAGCTTATTGTTCTTTATGGCAGAGTAGTACTACATTGTATTAAAAGAAACCCATCTTCTTTATCCATTCATGGGTTGATGGGCATTTGGGCTGTTTCCAGGATTTAGCTCTTACAAACTGTGCCACAATAAACATGGGTGTGCATATATCGCTGCAGTATGATGCTTTTAATTCTTTTTTTTTTTTTATTTTTAGACTTTTAATTCTTTTGGGAGGATACTAAGAAGAGGAATAGCTGGGTCAAATGGAACCTCTAGTCCTAGTTCCCTGAGGAATCTCCACACTGATTTCCATAGCAGTTGCACCAGTCTACATTCCCACCAGCAGCGGACGAGGGTTCCTTTTTCTCCACAGCCCCTCCAGCATTTGTTATTGGCTGATTTGTTGATAATAGCCATTCTTTCTGGAGTGAAATGGAATCTCACTGTTGTTTTAATTTCTGTCTCTTGACTGACCAGCAATGTTGAACATTTTTTCATGTTTATTTGCCGTTTCCACTTCTTCATCTGAGAAGTGTCTATTCATTTCAGCTGCCCATTTTTGGATTGGGTCTTTAAATTTGGGGGGGAGGTCTGACTTTTTTGAGTTCTTTATATCTTTATGTATTTGAGATACTAGTCCTTTGTGGAAGGAAAATTTCTTTTTTTTTTTTTTTTAACTTTTTAAGACAGGGTCTTGCTATGTAGTTCAGGCTGGCCTCGAGCTCATGACCCTCCTGCCTCAGCCTCTTGAGTGCTGGGATTACAGATGCACACTACTATGGCCAGCTAAGATATTCTAGAGAAGAAAACTAGCTAGTATTTATAATTTTTTCTTCTTTCCGTTCTTTCTTCTTCTTTCACTTTTTAAATATCAGATCCAGAGTTCTGGGTAATTGCACATACATTTCACACCACAAAATCATCCTTCTTACAAATAACAGCTCACTCTTGAGAATGTGTGTACATCATATCCATTACATTATTCTCACTTCAACTTGATCTAAAGCAGCCAACAGCAATCCTAATTATTACCTTTACTGTATTTCTCTTTGTTTGTATAAATGCTTTAAAATAAACATTTGTTTGCATGTGTGTTAGTAAGGTTAAATTGAATTTGTATAATAGGGAGAAAATCCAAAACTCCAGTGTCTCATACCAGATGGATGTTTATTTTTCTTTTCCATGTTGCAATCTGGGGCTGTTGTGCCAGGTCTGAATTCCAGGTTTCTAACAGATTACTTAGGAACTTGGGTTTCTGTGCCATTTCCTTCTGAGATTTACTTTTTCCTGAAATGCTTGACAGGTGATAGGAAAGAGAAAGAAAGTGTAGGAAAGCCCACCCACTACTTGAGGCCTTCGTCCAGGTATGGCGCATGTGAAAAATGCCCACAATCCTTTCCCAAGAACATGCTAACATAGCTCAGCCAGTATCTCATGGCCTGGGAAACATATTCCAGCCATGTGATCACAACTCAGCTTAAATCTGTTACTTTTACAGAAGAACATATTCCCGGGGGAAAGTTAGTAGTTTCATTCATACGTATTTTTAATTTGCACAGATAGTTTTAAGACATATATACCATTTTTTGCTTTTTAAATATCATTATATACTTTGATTCCATCCCATTTTTTTGGCATGTGTACGTGGTCTATCACTTCTAACTGCTACAAAGTTCATGCTGCGTGGTATTCACGTGCTGTGGAGTGACAACCCCAAGTACTGAGAGATAATGAGTTCCTAAGTGTTTCCTGAATTAATAACTTCCATCACTTCTGAAATATACATATAGATACATTCATGAGCTTAAAGACCAACTCTGGAAAGACAATCAACACCAACGAATGAAAGCTAATCCCTAAATGTTCTTGAATTAATGAATAAACTCCCATAATTCATTAAATATACATTTAATAAATTCATATAATAGAAGACTTCTGATAGTTCAACTTACTTTTGACTTTGTGTTAGTACGAATCAATATGCATGCGGTAGAAGTTGTACTTTGAATTTTAATGCTTATCCAGGACATAATACTCTTACCTTGCCAATAAAATGTCATTAAATATCAAAAGTTCTGACAACAAAGGAATTGATTAAAAATCAGCAGAAACAGGTCCAGAAAATACTCAACGATCTGTAAATATCATCATAATATAAATACCTAATGGGGCCAAGAAATATCAGAAAGAAAACTGGAAAATATTCTTGAACCAAAGGATAACAAAAACAAAATATGTTTGGAGTTGTGGTGCATGCCTGCTGTACCAGTTAGTTGGGAGGCTAAAAAGATAGGATCACAAGTTTGAGGCCAGCCTGAGCAAATTAGCAAGAAACTGTCTCAAAATTTTAAAACAGCTGGGGGATGTAGTTCAGTCATAGAGTGCTTGCCTAGAATGGGAGAAACCCTCAATTTAGCACCTAGTCCTTTAAAGGGAAGGGGCAGGAAAACAATCTCTCTCTCTCCAAATAGACAGACAGACAGATAGATAGATAGATAGATAGATAGATAGATAGATAGACAGATTGATAGATAGATACTTCAAAATGTGTGGAGTATGGATAATGTCATACCTAGTGAAAAATTTAAAGCCTGTACACTTAGGATTTTGCAAAGGAGAAACATTTAAAATCAAGAATATAAATTTCCATGTTAAGTTTGGGAACCATAAAGCTAAGAGAAGTTAGAGAAATAGAAATGTGAAAAAACACAAAGAAAATTTAATGAAAACAAAAGTTTCATTTTTGCAAAGTATATCAAAATAGATAAACTTTGGATGTGTTAAACAAGAAAAAAGAGGTGAAATGTAAATTACCAGTATCAGTAATAAAAAACACACAAGTAAATCTTACATATAAAATGTTTGCCAATATGTTTGAAAAATTGGATTAAATTAAAAATGTAAAAATATAACTTGTTAAAATGGATGGAATAAGAAATAGAAAAAAATAGATACATATTAAAGAATTTTTATGAATTGAAAATTTTTCCATTAAGAGAACTCTACACTCATATTATCTCACTATGAATTTAACATTAAAGGTATTTTAAAAAATCTCAAATCACCTGTCTCTCAATATGTTCTCATTCTATGAGATTAACATGACATCAAAACTAAAAAAAAGAGACATTTTAAGAATACAAGACTAAACACCAATATTTCTTATGGACATACATGCAAAAACTTTAAATAAAATATTAACAAATTGAATCTGATAATTTATAAAAGGGATAAACTCAATTGGGGACTTATCCAAGAATATAAACATGCTTAAGTACTTAAAATTGATTAGCATCTAATTAACACAATTATTATAATGATAATTTCTTATATTTTTATAATTTAACATGATTATGTCAGGTGATACATTTAGTAAAACATGAGTGAAATGAGTATGAAAACTCTCTATACATCTCTGCAACTCTACTATAAGTCTGATATTTCAAGAGAAAATGTCTTAGAAAGCCATGAATAAAATTTATCATTACAGCAGACTAAATGGTAAAAAAAAAACGTATAATCCTTTCAGTAGATGCAAAAAAATTTTGACAAGATACACCGGCCAGTACTATGACTCTCTTTGAAAACTGAACTACAAGGGAACTTCTTTAGTTTGATGAAGGGCATTCACAAAAACCTAAAGAAACATTTTGAGGGAGACAGTGATTTCAGAATGTACATATTAATTTAAAGTCACTAAACTACATACTTAAGATATGCTATTTAATTTTATGCAAATTTTGTGTGTATATGTAGTGTGCATATGTAGGTATGTGTGCATGTATCTTATCAATTTTGTTGTATATTTGCCATACATAGTTAATTGATTGACATTTAATATTTATTACTGCATACATTTTGCATGGCACATTTTGCAGAAACTGTGAAGCTAAAAAGTGCCTACACTTACTTCCTAGCAGCTGGAGTGCTAGATGAAAATACAGTTTCACCAATTTCTGCATCTGTTTCTGAGGGCAAGCAGCTAATGAAGACAGGCGTTTCAAGAGTCAATCCTAGCAGCTGACCTCAGCATTCCTGTCTAGTCATTAGCTTCCTGTGTTTTTAGCAGCTATTTTTGGCTGCAGCAGTGTCTTTGGTTTGTTACTATGTCAATATGGTGTACCTTGAAGACAACGGTCCATTTTTAAAGTTATTTAACTTAAAGAAAAATATGACATTTTCTTGTTTCCTTTGTCTTTGTTTCATTATTTTGTGTTCATAATTCCTCACTTAAAAATTAAGTAAATCCTTCTAAAAGTGGTAATTATATTCATATCCACCTAGAGAAGTTACTTTGCTATGATGTTTGTTTCCAGGGTTTTAGTAAATGCACTAGATTTCAGAGTAATTTTAGATTCACAACAAAATTCAGCAGAATGTGCCGAGGTTTCTCATATATTCCCTGCACTTACATCAGCATGGACTTGCTGCATATCAAAATCCTGGTACATACAAGTGGGGCCACACTGCCACATCATCAAGTCCACAGTTTACGTATTTTTGTGCTGTACATTCCATGTGTAAAATAATTACACCATAATAGTATCATACAGATTATTTTCATTGACATAACAATCCTGCGTGTGCCTTCTATTCATCCCTCCCTGCCATTTACACCATTTTAACCTCTGATCCTTTTACCATAGCCAGTTTTACCTTTGCTACAATGCCATGTAGCTAGATTTATATGTGATGTATCCTTTTTGATTGGCTTTTTTCACTTAGGGATACCCACTTTATCTCTTTCCATATGTTTTCTTTGGTGATCAAAGTCATTTTTGTATTAAGTAATATGCTGCTTTATAGATTCATTACACATAATTTATCCACTCAGATATTAAATGGCATCTTGTTCACTCGCAAGGTTTTACAATTAGTAGCTCACCTATAAACACCCCTATGCAGGTTTATATGTGGACATGGTTTTCAATTCATTTGGAAAATACCAAAGAGTGCAGTTGTTAACTCAAATAGTAAAAGGATATTTAGATTTATATAAAATTTCCAAATTTTCTTCCAAAGTTGCTGCACTGTTTTACTTTCTCATTAATAATGAATGTTGTCAACATTTGACTTTATTAGTATTTTCCTGGCTCCTGTCTTTGGTGTTGTACCTATTTTATTGTTTTGGAGTTTTCACTTAGAATTAATTTCATTAAGTTAATCAGAAGGGCAAAAGATTATACCTGGTATGATTGGTATCTAGAGGTTCCCCAAACCTTATGTAGAAATAGGCAGGGATTTTTGGAGGGGGCCAGATCTAGGGATGGGTGCTGAGATTAAATTTGTGATGCTGAGAGTAAATGTGTGATGCTGGGACTAGAATTATGATGCTGGGATTAAGGGTGCTCCACCTTGGGTGTGAGTGCTATCCACTTTAAGGGCAGAGAACCTGGATGGAATATAAAGGATAGAAAGAAATTTGCTGCCATTGCTTCCTGCTGCAGCTTGTTTGCTACTTCGCTGCTTTGCTGCCTTCCACCAGCCATGAACTGATTCTCCTCTGTGATTCCCCTTTGACATGCCACCCTGCCTTGAAGCCAGCCAGTTATGGACTGAAACTGCCTCAAAATGTGAGCCAAAATAAACTCTCTTAACTTGTGAGTATTGGGTTTTTGTCTCCAGAATGAGAAAAATTAATTTAAGACAGTATCTAAATTTACTTTTATATATTGGATTTCAAGAAGTCCCCAGGTAGTGTTAATCCTCTCACTTTATTCATTTTTCATATTGAGTTTGTATTTTCTGAATCTTTTGCATGTCCATATGAATTCTAGAATCAGTTTGTCAACATCCACAAAATAAATTGTTGATATTTTGATTGGGATTACACTGAGTCTATAAATCAAGTAGAGAAGAATTGACATCAAAACAATATTGTCTTAGCCTTGAAGATAGACTCTCTCCCTATTTATTTATTTATTCATTTATTCCTCTATTTTATCAGACTTTTATATTTCATTTATATACATGTTAGACTTACTTTAATGGATTTATATCTAGTTATTTCATTTTGGGGGAGTTAAAACAAATGGTATAATTAGTTTCTAATTGCATTCATTTACTGCTAGTATACAGGAAATTGATATTTTGATTATAATCTTCTATTCCACAAATTTTTATTCAGTCACTTTGTAGTTTTAGGAACATTTTTGTTGATTTTTCAACTCTTCTATGTATATTATCTTGTCATCTATGAACAGATATGGATTTATTTCTTCCTTCCCATCTGTATACCTTTTATTTCCTTTTCTTGTTTTATGGTATTAGCTGAGCTCAGTGAGACACTGGAAAGAAGGGGTGAGAGAAGATAGATTTGACTGTTCTTGATCTTAATAGAAACAACTTTCCCTCACTAAGAATATTATCTGAATGTTTATATAGTTATTTTGTACATATATTTTTATAAGGTTGAGGAAATTCTCCTCTACCTGTAGTAAACTGATAGACAATATCACAAAGAGGTGTCGAATTTTTCAAATACTATTTTTCCACTTATTGATGCTATCATGTTTTTTTTCTTTCGACTTGTTAATGAAATGAATTACATCAATTTTTTTTTAAATATGAATGTAGTATTTCATATCTGGAATGAATCCAACTTGGAAATGGTATCTGATTTATTTCATACATCATTAGTTTTGACTTACTAATATTTTGTTAAGGAATTTTGTCCCTATGTTCTTGTAAACATATTGAACTATAGTTTTTTCTTCTTTTTCTTGTAAAATCCTTGTCTGATTTTTGTATTAGGGTAATTTGGCCTCATAGAATAAGTTAGAAAGTATTCCCCCTGCTTCTATCTTCTACAAGAAAATGCAGATAATTGATTTAATTTCTTTCAGAATGTTTGGTAGGATTCAGTGAACTAATCTGGACTTGGTGCTTTCTATTTTAAAAGTTTATTAACTATTGATTCATTTTCTTCAATAAACATTGGTCTTTGCAATTTGCTTATTAGATCCTATTTGAGTATGGCAAATTTCATCTTTCAATAATGTGGTCTCTTCATTTAGGTGATCTAATTTGTGTGCATAGACTTGTTCATAATTATCCTTTACTGTCCTGGTAAAGATGATGGAATCTACAGTAATGTTTTCCTCTCTCATTCATGATAGTAATACTTTGTGATTCTCTTTTTTACAGAGTTAAGCTGAAGAGAGTATAACTGATTTATTGATCTTTTCAAGGAACTAGCTTTTGGTTTTGTTGGTTTTCTCTCCTTATCTCTTCTTTCTAATCCCATTATTTTCTGATAATTTTAATATATGTTTTATTCTGCTTTCTTGAGATTTAAATTTCAATTAATTTGAAATATTGGGAGTAAGTTGAGACAGGGTCTTATTGTATAGTTCAGGTTGCTCTTGATCTCACTATGTAGTCCAGGCTGGCCTTGAACTTGTGGCAATCCTTCTACCTCAGCCTCTCAAGTGCTGGGATTATGGGAATGTGTCATATTCTTCAAATTTGTTTTGAAACTTCTCCTTTACTCTATGTTTTGTGAAGTATGTTGATTTATCTCTGAGCATGTGGGGATTTTTCTACGTCTTTCTTTTTTAATTCCACTGGCATTTGAAACAGGGATTGTGTAACTTCTAATTCTTTCAATTTAGTGAAAGATGTTTTATGACCCAGATGTCATGGTGACTCTTTCATGAGACCTTTCAAAGAATGTAGAATCTGAAGTTGTTTGATAAAGTACTGTGTTGATATCAATTATGCCCAGTTGACTGAATATCTCAATGTGTTCACTTGTTTTGTTTGTTGTTGTTGCCGTTGTTTTCCCTGATGAACTGTCCATTGATTAAGAGCTGTTAAAATCTCCAGCTACAACAATGGGTTTATCCATTTCTCCCTGCATTTCTGTCAGTTTTTGCCTCACATATTTTGAATGTTCTTTTCTTCTTTTAGATGCAAACACACAAAAGATTATTTTTGAAGGGGTGTGGTGGGGATCGAACTCAGGGCCTTGTGCTTTCTAGGCAAGTGCTTTATCACCTGAGCTAAATTCCCAACTCCCCACGTATGATTCCTATGTCATCTTGAACATGTATACTTTTATCAGTTTATAATGCTCCTGGCTCTGATAACTCTTTCATTTGAGACTGACTCTACATTTAACTTATATAAATAATCTCACTTTCTTTTGACTAGTATTAGAAATGGTGTATTTTCCTCCATCTACTTTCTTTTCATCTTTCTGAGTTTCTATTTTTGAGTTAGTTGCTTATAGATTAGATGCAACAGTGTATTACTTTTGATCTACTCTTATGATTTCTTTTAATTGCTGTATTTCAACCATTGATATGTAAAGTGATTACTGATATATTTGGGTTAATACCTATCATAATTGTTGCCTTTCATTGTTTATTTCTCTAGGGTTATTTCTTCTTACTTTTGTCTTCCCACTTTTTCTGCATTTTGTGGTTTCATTTTTTTTTTAATTTTTATTTATTTATTTTTTTTGTGTGTGTGTGGTGCCAGGGATCGAACTCAGGCCCTTGTGCTTGCAAGGCAAGCACTCTAATCACTGAGCTAAATCCCCAGCCCCATTTTGTGGTTTTAATTCAACATTTTAGATCATTTATTTTGTACTTGTATCACCATATCAAATATATACTTTTAAGTAATTACACGTACTCTAGAGATTATTTAATCTTTTTGGTGATTTCCCTAGAGCTTGGAATATACATATACAACTCAATGGCACTTTCAAATACCACTATAGATTCGAGGAGTAATGGAAGATACTTTCAAATAACATTTAATTCCTTTTCAAAATCTTTTGTTTCTTTCTTTCTTTTTTTGTATCACTCATGTCATTCATTGTACTTATATAATGATACATAAACATACTCGGTATACAATTCTATGAATATATTGTATAGTTTATATGGCATAATTTATGTAATGTAGATATGTATTTTTTTCTGAATTTGGAGATTCAGATTAAACCAACATTAGATTAAAAGTAAATATTTTTAAATTCCAGAAAGTTACAAAAAGCAAAAGTTGAATTTCTTGGACACCGTGCAGTACACTGAATTTATGCAAAATATGTAACATGTAGCTATAAACTGTGGTGGACTGATATGTTCAGCTTGAGCATGAATGCCTAGCTGGACTGAGGTAGGGTAGATCTGGGCATAGAAGATACACCTAAGGATTGTTGCTAACACAACATAAAGGAGACCGGGAGCAGATGATAGTTGCTGGCTGTTTCCCAGGAGAAATTCGTTGTGGCTGGTTCTCCCGAAGGGAACTTGGCTGTTCTCTTCGCAGAAGGAGCTCAGGGCCTGGCTGTCATCAAGGATGGCTGCTGTTTGCTTCAGGGGAGCTCTCGTCTTCATCTGTGCTACAAGTATCGTATCCTGGTTCTAATATAGATTTCTTCAGTCGTTCAGTGCGACATGGACGTACATGGGACAGTGCTGTGGGCTTCCAGCCCTTTCAGGTCTCCAGAGCATAGATGGATGTTCTGCACTCTTCCTGCACTTGGCTTGTGTGTGTGAATGTTGTAACTTGTATATATCCTGTATTGAATCTGTTTTCTTGCAAACTATTGACTCTAGAAATGTAACTAATACATAAACTATCGTCATCCCCTGCACTTCACAGGTCCCCGGTCTCCCAGCACTGTTTCATCATTGCCCTTCTTGCATCTCATTCATGTGCTGGGTATTTATTCCTTTGTTGTTTGTCTCTGTACTGTACAGACTGTTATTCTCATCATTATTGACTACACAATACAGCATATAAACTATTTGTATAGGATTTATATTGTATTACTTATTATAAGGAGAAATGGTTTAGAGTTTCTAGGAGAATGTGCAGAAATTATTGCAAATACCATACCATTCTGCATAAAGTATTCGATAACTGTATATTTTTATCCTGGAATCCTGAGGAAGAGAGTATCTTGGATATATCTTCCATGAATACTAGGGGGGTGACTGTGTTACCTTATGTTTTTCATTTCTTTAGCTAGATCCTAGTTCTGATAGGTGCTATTATCCTTTCTAAGAACTTCTTTCATTATTTCTTACAGGACCAGTATACTAGTAGCAAATTCCTTCAATTTGTGTGTGAGAAATCTGAAAGACAATTTTACAAGGTGGAGACTTCTAGGTGGCATGTTTCTTTTATTTCCTATCAATTCTACTAATACTTTACTCTATTCTCTGCTTGGCTAGTTTCTGAAAAAAAAATGTTCAATGTAGTTCCTGTCTTTACTATGGGTCAGAAAATGCTTTGTCCTTGGCTCTTTTCCCACTTTTTTATATTCTATTTTCTTCAGTTAGAATGTATAGGTAAGTATAGTTTTTTGTTTCTTTGTTTGTTTTTTAATATGTATCTTGCTTGATGATACTTGAGCTCCTCAGAACTATGGTTTGTTATCTGATATTATTTTGGAGGAAGCTCTTAGTTATTATTACTTCAAATATTTCTTCTGTTCTTTTTTCCTTTCCTTCTTTTTCATGTATTCCTACTTTTTTATGTTATATCTTTTGTAGTTCTCTCATAGTTCAGTTATTCCTTTCTTTTTTTCCCCAGTCTTGTTTCTTTTTGTTTTGAAGTTTTGGAAATATCTGTTGTCATTCCTCCACTGCAGAGATTCTTCCCTCAGCCGTTTGATAAATGGCCCACTAAAGTCATTTATTTTCATTACCATACTTTTAATCCCTACCATCTTTTTTTGATTATTTCTTTAAAATTTCATCTTTCCTCTATCCACTTCTTCTTGCATGTTATTTACTTTCCTTTAAAGTTTAGCACGATAATCATAATGGTATTTAAAAAAATATTGTCCTAGCAATTCCCAAATTCCTACCATATCTGAGTGGGTTCTGATGCTTGCTTGCATAGTTTCTTTGCAATATGCTCTTTACATTTGAGTGTGCCTTTTAAATCTTTGTTATAAGAAAGCCATATTGCACAAGGTGGAAGGAACTATGATAAATGAGTGTGTATTATGTAATAGCAAGGTGTGGAGGAAGTGGAGACACTCTACAGTTCTGTGACTAGTTCTTTTAACTGGTAGACCTGATCCCTTCAATTATGAATGTTCCAACTTGTCCTGATGGCCCTTCCCTTTCTGGTATGACAGATGGCTAGAGAAGGCTGGAATTATGTTTGTCCCTTCCTGCACATAACAGGCTAGTGCTGACTGGGGTTGTGTACTGGAATTCCTTTCCTGAAGTAGGTTAGGTTTATGTAAAATTCAAAGAAGTCAGGCTCTGGTAGTACTACAGTTTCTGCTGAGGTCAGGCCTTGTTAAGTAAAATAAAATGCTTCGGCATATTTCAAAATGTTTTCTTTCTACTTTCTCCTACCAGGAACATAGAGTAATTTTTCTCTGAATTCACTCTAAGGAACTGGTTTTGATCCTGGCGGAAAATTTCAAAAAAGTTTAGAGGCCTTCCTGTGATAGGACCTCTGGAGTCTTTAACTCTCGGATTTGCCCACATTGAGTCTCCAAAAATGAGTCGTTTACATTTCATGTCTTCCTACTGAGGCACCAGCTCCCACAAATGTTTATTTTCAAGGCTCTCTGCTCTCATAAGTTGTGGTTCTCTGTATTTCCCCTGTGCCTCTCTAATTTGCAGGGCACCAGCTTGCTCTGTAACTGTACTTCTCTATGTATTTGGTGAGAACTGTGATATTTATATTTACTAATGTGATATTTATATTTACTAATATGTTGATTTTTTTCAGTTTATTCTGATCTTTGCTTGTTGTTAAGATGCAGTGGCAACTTCTGTGCTCCTGACATGCCAGACTGAAGAAATTTCTTTATCATGTAGATTTTCTCCACTAATTTTAAATCTTTTAAATTTTGATGTTTTAAAGCTTCATTAAATTTTCACATGCCCTTTACTTCACCTAGTTAAAGTGTTTAATGGTTTTCAGTGTATTTAATTTTAGAACATGTTTATCAACCTCAAAACAAATCCTATACCAAATAATAGGGCCACTTAATCTCCTTCCCCTTGCTACCTATCCTCTGCCCTGTAAATGGTACCCATTTGTATTGATGAATAAATACCGATGAGTGAAACTGCTTTGCGATATAACTCTATGTTTAACAGGTTGAGGGACCGTCAGATTGTTTTTCAAAGTAGTTGTACCACATTACAGATCTGTATGAGAACTGTATGAGATCGTTAATTTCTTCACATCCAGGCCAGTATTTGTTACTATCTGACTGCATAATTGAAGCCAAATTAGCAGAAATGACTTGCTATTTCATCCTGGTTTGTAGTTGTATTTCCCTGATGGCTAATGAAGCTGAGCATCTTTTCATGTGTTTATTAATAATCCATATGCCATCTTTGGAGAATTGTCTATTCAGATTATTTCCTTGCATTTTAATTGGATAATTTGTCTTAGAATTGATTTCTTTTATAAGATACCCTGCAGATATTAATCAGCACTATCTTCCTGAGAGACACTATTTGGTCATGGTTATTACCATGACTGTGAAGTTGTAATTTGATATTTATATTTACTAATATTTTACATAATTTTAGGAGTGAAACTCTTTAAGCAATGTATGTCAAATTTCAACATGGTGGTTTTGCTAACATAAAGTAAATTTGATAGGTTCTATTTTTTTTCAGCACATGGCAGGACTGATCGTTTTTGTTTGAGTAAACTCGTTGTCAAAACAATTTTTCATTGAGTATACATTTGAGAAAATTGGTACATTCAGGAAATAGTAATGAGGGAATCTGAGATGAATCTAATGCAATCAAGACACTACTGGACCCTGAAAAAATTGGAAAAACTTTGGGTAAATTTATCTTCTAACTTAAACCATGAGATTCAAGTGGTCAGGCAGCTCCAGAAGGTAAAACACATCGCCAGAACACTTGTAGAGGCAAAAGAATTTCAGTAAAAATTCAAATCCTTCTGACATCTACAAAGCTGTATAAAAAGAATGGTAAAATCCTACGGAGAAAGGAATGAGGTGAAGAGGTTTTGTGTAAACAAGTGAGCATTTTTAGTCAAAGGGAGACTAAACGGTTGTTTAATGGATCTAACTCAATAAGGCACAAAATGTAATTCACACTGACCACTAAGTTATTTTCTCCTTCTTTCACACAGGCAGACTGTGGTTGTGCTGTATAGTGCATAAGAGATAAACAAAGGAGTTTATCTATCTCGGTTGTACTTTGAAGTAAATTGCATCTGCCATCACTGTGTTCTCTAAAATTACGTGCACTAGCAAATCCTCCTGTAAACAGAAAGTATTACTTTGTACTGCAAATTATCATTCTTACGGGTATTGTTTTAACTTTCATTTCACTCTAGAGCCTCAGCTTTCTTTCTTAGGGAACAAAAGAAGTAAAATGAAAAGTAATAATTTTGATATTAAATATGCTAATGTTTGTATAGTAGTACTTTTAATGCGAAGCATTATGTCAAAGCCAGTCATCTGAGCCTCTCTTTGAGCTAATAGTTTTGCTTCAGGACACAAGAAACTGTGGTCCTAACAAGTTTCTGGGTGTTGCTGATGTTACATTGCTAGTTTGTAGATCACCTGTTGCACACTGAGAATTTATAGCTATTTGTTTGAACTAAATGATAGTATCATAGCCTCTTGAAGAACCATTTCTGAAAACACTGTGCCAGTCACTTATTCCTACTAGTGACCTATGTTGGGTTTTTTTTTTTTTTTTTCCTTTTAAACCGAGAACATGTATTGGTACATTCTACATACAATGGTCACATTCATTACATTAATTCTGTACCTATACATGATGTATCTTGGTTCTCCCCCCTCTTCCCCCCCTCCCCTCTGCACCCTCCCTCCCTATTTACAGCAGGTTCATTCATCATCTTCCATATTTTCCCATTCCCCTCTCTCCCCTGTTGCCTTTCTGCTTTTCCC
>PVJO010029618.1:0-16584 GCA_004026905.1 Hystrix cristata
ATTCTGGGATTACAGGTCCCGTCACCGAGCCTGGCAGTGTCTGGTTCGCCACTTTACAGGCCCTTCCTCTATGCAGATCTGTTTTGACCCCTGCCAAGCTTTTATAAAGTGTTTTTGTTGTTTGTTTTGGGGTTGCTGGGGATCGAACTCAGGGTCTTGCACTTGCTAGGCAAGCGCTCTACCACTGAGCTAAATCCCTGACCCCTAAGGTGTTCCGTTTATTTGCTCCTGCAACAATTTTTGTGGAGGAACTGCCAGGCCCTGAAGATACAGTGGCGAAAGGCCCTTTTCTTCCCCTTAGGCTAGAGTTTCAGAGATTTGAATGGGCGTGGTGTGACTCAGAGAAAGCAGGGCCTTGGCCATACCCAGGAGTTTTGTCCTCACCCAAGAATTAAAGGAGACCAATCAAAAATATAAGCAGATGGGGCTGGGGATTTAGCTCAGTGATTAGAGTGCTTGCCTTGTAAGCACAAGGGCCTGAGTTCGATCCCCGGCACCACAAAAAAAAAAAAAAAAAAAAAAAAAAATATAAGCAGATGTGAGTGAAGGTCAGATCTACTTCTTTTTTTGTTTTTTTGAGACAGGGTCTCACTGTGTAGTTCAGGCTGGCCTTGAGCGCACTATGTAGCCCAGGCTGGCCTCAAACTCGCCGCAATCCTCTTGTCTCAGCCTCCTGAGTGCTGCAATTACAGGCATGTGCCACCACACCTGGCTACCATACCTGGTGCGAGATTTACATTTTTAAATGTGCCTCTCCTATTGCAGTACCTCAGGCAAAAATTGTTGGAATTTGAAGAAGGGTGGAAGAAGACATTCTTCTCCCTGGTGCTGGGGATTGAATCCAGGGTCTCTCGCATGCTAGTCAAGCACTCTGCCACTGAGCTTTGTCCCCAGCCCTAGAAAGGGACATTACTGAAGCCAAGTTTAAGAGGTAAAATTGATTGGACTGGAATTTGAGGTAGGGGAAATGGGAAGACATCAAGGTTTTTGGATGCATAACTAGATGAATGGTGTTATTCCCTGACCAAGGGCACTGGAAGATAATCAGTTTGCCTGGGCATACTGAGGAATGATCATGGATTCAACTTTATTTAATTTATTTACTTTGTAGTGATGCAGATTGAACATGGGATCTCTTGCATGCTAAGCATGAGTTCAGTTTTAAACATGTTGGCTTCCAGGGGCCTTTGAAGATGTTAAATAGGCAGTCGGATGTATGTGTTCTAAGCTAGAGAAGATTAGGCTGAATCGGTAAATACTGAAGTCAAATACTTCCAAGTGGTTATTGCAGTGTGAAAAGATGGCATTGCCTAGAAAAGTGTATAGAGCAAGAACAGCTCCAAAGCAGAGCTAGCAGGGAATCCCTTAGCAGAATGACCTCTGATTGGACCAGAGGGAAAGAGGATAGACACAGATGTACAGAGATTCCTAGTTTGATTTCTGCAAAATGAGCGTATTTCCTTTGAGGTCTTCTGTATTCTTGTCAAGTAGGAGATAAGGTCATTTGTTGAAAAGGTGTTCTGGTCCAGATGTGGTGGCACACGCCTGTGATTCCAGCACTCAGAAGATTGAGGCAGGAGAATCACTGTGAGTTTGAGGCCCGCCTGGACTATATACATATGAAGACCCGGCCTCAAAAAAAAAGAAAAGAAAAGAAAGGTTATTCTGAAGTTTTAGGAAAGCAAAACAGAGCAAGGCATGGCAATTCATACCTATAATCCCAGCACTCCAGAAGTGAGGCAAGAGGATCACCAGCCTGAGCTACACAGTGAAACCCTGTCTCAAAAAAGAACAAACAAAAAAATGGGAGAGTTTGTGGTCCCCTTTTGACCCCGCCCAGTGCCTGTCATTTCAGCAAGGGATGCCATTGCTCTATCTGTTGTCCCTCCATTGAACTCCCTCCAACTGGGTTTTTCTCATAAAGTGCCTAGAGTTGTTGTTATGACTTGTGTCTAGATGTCACCCCAAAGCCTTATGCAGTCATAGATGAGGCTTTTTCAGAGTTGGCTGGATCTAGAGTGTGATTGATTCATAGTGCAATGATAGGATTAAAATAGCTGGGATTTAGGGTGTGTGGCTACTAAATCAGTCAGATCAGTTTGACACTTCCCTAATCCTGGTAGCCTAGATAGAATCTAAAAAAGGGCAGAAAAAAGCTGCTAAGATGCCTTGCTTGCCTTGCTGCCTTCTGGCTACCATGAGCAGTTTCTCTCTTGGCCATGCCACCCTGCCTTGGAGCCAGCCAACGATCAATTGAAACCGCTATAAACTATGAGCTAAATAAACTTTTCCTCCTTTTCCTTTGGGTGTTGGATATTTTGTCCCAGCAGTGAGAAAGCTAAAACAGTTGTGTCTTCAAAATATCAATCTGGGTGATTGTGGTGATACACGCCTATAATCCCAGCTACTCGGGAGGCAGAGGCAGGAGGATCACAAATTAGAAGGGGGATGTAGCTTAGTGGTACAGTGTTTCCTTAGCATGCATGAGGCCCTAGGTTCCATCCTCAGCACTAAGGAAATAGCATTTAATTCTTTAGCGGAGACTTCCTGGTAACCCTGTCTAAAAAAGCACTCAGTGACACCTCTTGTCCTGTTTGACTTTTGTCTATAACTTTAACCACTGGACTGCAAGTGCTATGAGAGCAGGGAGTTATATTGTTCTCTGGTATATGTTTCTAGCACCTGGAACAATGCCTGGTACACAGTAGGGACTCAGAAAATATCTGTTGAATGAGTGAACAAATGGATGTATTTATTATGTGTGCTTGCCCTGAAATGCTAATTCCTAGAGGGTGGTAATTCTGTGTTTTTTCCCCCATGTCTCCACAGCCTAGTCACTTGTGTGTGTGTGTGTGTGTGTGTGTGTGTGTGTGTGTGTGTGTGTGGTGCTGGGGACCACACCAAGCCATGGAGTGTGGATTTGAACCTGAGCAGTCACAGAGGATTTTCAAACAGAACGATGTTGTCATGCTTGGATTTTGTTTTGCTTTTTAAAATTTTTACCTAGAAGGCAGCAAGGCAAGCAAGGCACCTTAGCAGTTCACTCAGGGCCTTGTGTTTACAAGGCAAGCACTCAAACCACTGAGCTAAATCCCCAGCTTCTTTTTGTTTGTTTTTGTTTTTTGTTTTTTGGGGGTGAGGGCTGCTGCGGATCAAATTCAGGGCCTTGAGCTTGCTAGGCAGGTGCTCTACCACTGAACTAAATCCCCCACATAATGAGTGAATCATCAGCATACAGTGGCAGAGCCACTCCACCCTATTGAGAGACTGTCCAGAATGCTCAGTGGCACCTCCCATGACCCCTCTACCTACCGTGTTCTCACTCATGTCCCATCATTCCACTCAAGAAGCTCTTATTAAAGTTGATCTGGTTACTAGAACCAACGATCACTGCTTCAGACTTTTCCCTCCTGTAAGCCTGTGTCTGTCCCAGCCTCCTGTCTTCACTGACACAGCTCATGTTCAGGCCTCCATCATTCCCCACTCAGATGACACGGCAACCTCCTAATTGGTCCGCTTACTCCCAGGGTGCCTGTTCGCTCCTTTCGTATCATTGCCATGATGAGCTATCTAAATGACACAAAACAATTTAGACATTTATGAAACAATTGAAAATTTGAGTAATCCCAGCATTTGGGAGACTGAGGCAGAAGGAGTGCTGTGAGTTTGAGGCCAGCCTGGGCTACACAGTGAGTTCAAGGCCGGCCTAAACTAAATAGTGAGACCCTGCCTCAATAAAAAGAAAAGGAAATTTGAACCTTGACTGGTTATTTGATAATAAGGAATTTGTATGTTTGTGTATATACATTTAGTAATATTAATGAGAATGACATGATGATGAATATATTTTCTTTTAATGCAGGGGGAGGGGAAATGGATAGGCATATGGATGGTCAGGGCTTGGCCATGGTGACCATGGCTTAATGGTTGTTTGAGCTAGGTGATGAGTACATTTTTAAAATTTTATTTATTTTTTGGATGAGTATATTATTTGGTCTGCTTTGTTTATGTTCAGAATTATTTAGGGTAAAAATTTTAAAAAGCAGAACAAAATCCGAGCATGACAACATTGTTCTGTTTGAAAATCTTCTGTGACTGCTTAGGTTCAAGTCCACACTCCATGGCTTCACTTGGTTTTTCTGAACTGGCCCGACACTGTGCCCAGCTTCAGTTCTTGCTGTTTGCCTCTCTCATGCCCATGTCCAGCTGTGCTGAGTCTGCAAACCTCAAACCCCCAAGATGGTCCTGTGCCTGCCATTCCTGGGCTAGAGTGCCCTTCCTACCCTTCAGCTTCTCCCAGCCCTTCCACCCATCAATTTGGGTAGCTCCCTGTCTAGGAAGCCTCCCCTGGACAAACAGAAGCATGCTGTATCCTCACGTTGGACCTCACATTGTAATGGTCTGTTTCCCTCTTCTAGGCTCTCAGCTCTGTTTTTTCTCTTTTTTGCACTGCTGGAGATCAAACCCAAGGCTTCCTGCATGTTAGGCAAGTGCTGAACCGCTGTACTACATTCCCAGCTCCTTGAAGACAGGAACCTCTGTATCACCACAAATGCTTGCACTCAGTTGATTGTTACTGGGTGTGGTCACACATGCCTGTAATCCCAGCGCTCTGGGAGGCTGAGGCAAGAGGATGACAAGTCTGGGCACAGGCTGGGCAATTTAGTAAGACCCTATCTCAAAATGAGAAAGGCGGGGTGGGGGGGTGCTCAGATAGCTCACTGCAAAGGCCCTGGGTTCAAAAGCTAGCCTAAACCAGTGGTGGTACAGCCAGCTGCCTGTTATGATCGAAAGCTCTAAAAATTTTGTTTGGCCTAGACTATATAGCAAGACCCTGTCTCAACAACATCATCAAATGAGTGTTGGATGAATTGCTATTCGTGGCACTTAACATGAGTCAATACATACTTATTGGATGAGTGTTGAAGATGAATACTGTATTTTTGCTTAGTGGTATAGTATGGGAGGCTGTGTTCCCCACAACCTTGAGGTCCATGTTTTCAGGAAGAGCTGGGGAATTGTCTGAATTATTTCATCCAGATTTTGTCTCTTCTGTTGTACAGGTATGTGTTCGAATTGGACCCTGTTCCCCAACCAGAAGGTAACTAGCATCATGTGGTTACTAACTGCTCTTCCTGCACCCACTGATGCCTCCCAGAAAAAGACGTGGCCAACCATCCCACAAAGCCCAGCTGATATTCCACCAACAACCACTGGAGGGCCCCAAGCACCACTGTGGATCCAAGCAGCAGCGGCACACTCACACCCAAAAGGTGCCCAGCAAGCCCATTGACCACAGAGCCATCGCTTCCTGGGTAGGGCTGTGAGATTGACTTTTACCCGATAGACTTTTCAGAATCCAGCTCTTCTTGAACCACAGCTTCCAAAGAATGAGCAGATTTGTGGGTCAGAGAAGCAATGCACTCTTTTTGGCCGTGGTCAGTGGTCCTCCCTGTGTATCTTTTTTTCTCTGTTCAGACTGAGGCACAGGTTGGACAACACTGGAATTGTCCCCACCAGCTTCCTCTGAAAAAGCTCACTGTGAAAGTTTTACTACCCATTACCTCGGTGAGAAAGCCAGACAAATGGCAGATACATAAAAAATGTGACTATTCCCTGAACTTCCTGTGAAAGGTATGTAGTTAGGTACTCTATTAACTCTTGAGTAGATTGAACTTTGAAAAAAATGCAAAGACATGGCATATGTCATATTTACCGGTTTAAAAGCCAGGTGTTGGTGGCACATGCCTATAACCCCAGCACTCAGGAGGCTGAGGCAGGAGGATCACCTGAAGTTCAAGGCCAGCATGAACTACATAGTGAAACCCTGTCTCAAAACCAACAAACACACTGGGATGGGCTGGGGATGTAACCTAGTGGTAGAAACACTATTCCATCCCCAGCACCAAAAAAAAAAAAAAAAAAATTGAACACAAAATCCTAGGAAGAGAATATAGCTGCTCTTTAACAGAAAAGTAGTGTAGCAAAAAGGCCAGCTAATGCTTAATAGATACAACTTGTCCAGGACTGCTGGGAAGAACCTTATTACTGGCTTGTGATCATGGGAGAAACAAATGCTGAAATCCTGTAGATGCTGATAAGAATGAACAGTTATTTATTTATTATTTATTTAGGGGTGCTGGAGATCAAACTCAGGCTTGCACTTGCTAGGCAAGAGCTCTACCACTGAGCTAAATCCCCAATCCCCCAAATGGACATTTATTGAATACTCACTGTGTACCATGTCTATCCTAGTTGTTTCCTTTTGTGTATGTGTTTGTGGTTGTTCTACTACTGAGCCATATCCCCAGCCCTTTTCTATTTTTTGAGACTGGGTCTTGCTAAGTTGCCCAAGTGGAACTGGAACTTGCATCTTCCTGTCTCAGCTACTGAGAATGCTGGATTACAGGCTGCAGTCGCTTTCTGCACATGATCTTGTTCCCTGTTCTTACAGTCTGCCATTTATTATTTGCTGAAGACCTTCTTTGTGCCAGGCTTTCTGCTAGGTCCTGGGGAATCAACAGTGAACAAAATCTTTGTCCTTGTTAAGTGTTGGGGGTTTTTGTTTTAGTTTTTGCTTCTGTTTTTTGAGACAGGGTCTCTCTATGTAGTTAAGTCTGGCCTTGAACTCACTGTGTAGCCCTGGCTGGCTTTGAACTCACAGCAATCCTCCTGTCTCAGCCTGCTAAGTGCTGGGATTATAGGTGTGTGCCTCACATCAGGCCTGTTAAATTTTTGAGTGTTTGTTGGTTTGCTCATGAAGGTTACAGACAGTTAAGTCATAGTTATATGGTTATACATGCAGTTTAACATACATGTGGTTGTACAGACAGTTAAGTCATAGTTACATGAAAGAAGCATTAGCCCCACTTTTACACGAGGAAACAAAGCCAGAGAGACTGAGTAACTTGGTCAAAGTTTATATCTTTTTATACAATCATTTCATTAGAAGGCTATTTTTGTTTTGTGTCCATTACTATAGTGGGGCTCATTTAAAATTCTGATTTAAAAAAAAAAAATCCTGGTGTGGTAGCACACACCTATAATCCTAGCACTCTGGGAGGCTTTGGCTGGAGGATTGAAAAGTTTAAACCCAGCTTGGTAATTCAGAGATTTAGTGAGACCCTATTTAAAAATGAAAAATAAAAAAAGGAATGAGGATGTAGCTCATTACAAACGTCCTGGGTTCAGTCCTCAGTACCACACACACACACAATAAGATTCTTGTCACTGGATGTTGTTTCTCCTCTTAGGTACTTGGTAGTTGGCTGACTTCACTTTTCTTTCTTTTTTTTAATCCTTAGGTATCACCTCAGTTTGACACAACAGTAAAAAGCTTGTTCCCAGCCTGCCGGAAACATCACCAAGATCGGGCAAGACTTTCAAATCGAAAATCGACCTGCAAATTTCCATGTCTAATCTTTGAGAGTCCACAGTCTTCTTCCAGTCCAGAGACAGTGGGAATCCCCTTAGTCAGGGAGTGCCCCACTCGATTAGAGAAGGACATTTCCAGACAGCCCTTGGTTCCAATGCTCAGTCCCCAGAGCTGTGAGGAGCTGCCAGCCGACACATTCCAGAGCTCGCCATGTGTGTTCGCTGTCCCGGACATCCAGACCCCAGGGCCATCTGTAGAGGAAGATCCCCGTCCCTCAGAACAGAGGGAAAACAGCCTTTCAGTCTGTGTCCACACCTGTCCTCCCCACAGCCCAGAGCCTGGGCCTGTTCTGGTTAGAGATACTCCTGAGGAGAAGTACGGGATAAAAGTCACATGGAGGAGGCGAAGGCACCTGTTTGCATATCTCAGGGAGAGAGGGAAGCTGAGCAGAAGCCAGTTCCTGGTGAATAGCTGACTGGATTTCTCAGACATCCTCTTCTCCAGCAGTCTCAAAACATTGCCGACGTTCTTAGAGTGGCTACAATCCCATTTCTAGTTTACAAGAGAGTATACTGCAAGAATAAAATACAAATAACACCAATAGAAGAGAGTTTTTCACCAGAACCCCAAAATCCTAAGGAAATCCAATTCCCAGATTTGCTTTTTAAGATACCTTGTGTTATAAACAGTTGAATTTAGTGTTATGAACTGTTCATATTTTTCTTTTATTAACCGTTTAAAATCTTGTAACTTTAAAATGTATGTAAATAAATAGTTGCAGAAAGTTTTTAGAGAACCTTGCTTATCAGCAATGCAGCAGAATTGCCCATCCACAAATGTTCGTTGTTTCCTTTGCTTATTAATCCTTTAATTATCTAACCTAATCCCCCACATCCCCCCCCTTTTTTTTTGCAGTGTTGGGATCAAATTCAGACCCTAGGCAAGTGCTCTACCACCAAACTACATCCCCAACCCATCCTACTTTTTTGTTTTTGTTTTTCAAAACGGGGTCTCACTGTGTAGTTCACGCTGCCCTTGAACTAATGTGTAGCCCAGGTTAGCCTCGAACTCTGCAATCCTCCTGCCTCAGGCTCCAGAGTACTGGGATTACCGGTGTCCACCACCACGCCCAACTTTCCATCCCACATTTTTTAGTATTGACTCTGAGGTTTAATGGTAGCCTGCACTATGACCTGATGGGTGGGGAAAGAAGCAAGAGTAGGACATGGTGGCACACACCTGTAATCCCAGCACTGGGGCAGGAGGATCACGGTGATGTGAGGCTGCATATGAGTTCAAGGCCAGCCTGGACTGCAGAGTGAAACCCTGCTTCAAAACACCAAAAATAAAACAGCAAATTCTGACTTTATGATTGAATGCTCCCACTGTTTTAGTGAGTACAGCAGGATCCGGGGAGATAAAGGGGACATAGATGAGTCACTTAGGTTTGCTTGTAGTTTTTTGTTTCCAGTGGAAGACTTTTGTAAATATGAAGTAGGATGGAAAAATTGTTTCTTACAGTAACTGTTTAACTGTGAAAAAATAAACGGAAAAATACCATCTCATTCAACCCCATTCATTCAGCACTTAGGAAGGAACCTACTCTGTGTCAGCCCCCGCTAGACCAAGCAGGATTGTTCTGCCTTTCTTTCTCGCTCCCTCTCGCTCCTTTTCTTTCCTGCTCTCTCTCTTTCTTTCTTCTTCTTTTTTGGTTTTTTTTTTTTTTCTTGAGACAGTGTCTCACTCTGCAGTGTAGGCTGGTTGTGAACTCACCATGTAGCCCAGGCTGGCCTCTAACCGCAGGGGAGTCCTGCTTCGGTCTCTCCAGCGCTGGGATCACAGGCGTGCGCCACCACGCCCGGCCTGTTGTTTTATAAATGGGAATTTGAAGCCCAGAGAAAGAGTTTGGCTTCGCACAGAGCGGATGCTGACACAGTGAGCACAGTTCTCTGCTCTAGCTCGTGCCAAGTTCTACAGTTCTAGAAGAATTAATTTCTGGATTCAAAACAGATGTGGAAACTGACCTCAGAATGCTGTGAATTCTGCGGGCAGTAACTTCTGTCAGGACTGCTTCGCCTTGGATGTTGGTAGCAAGCGTGGAATCCACGCTTGGGGACAAGGCTTACTGGAAATGACGGGCTACTCTAAGATGGTACGGGCAGGAGAGGACGGGCGGGCGGCGTCTGGACCCTCTGGGGTGCCGCAGGGGTCTGGAGAGCGGCACGGGGCTGACTGAAAGCGGGCTGGGCTAGGGGAGGGTGAGGAGGGTCCTCGCTGAAGGCCCCAGGGCGGCCCCAGTGTGCGGAGGCCCCGCAGAGCGGACTACGGAGGCGCCCGGGTGGTCTCGGCGGACGGCGGGGGCGGGGGCTTCTCTGGCGGCGGCGGTCTGCGGGGGGTGGGCGCCCCGGCTGGGAACGCGTCCTTCCTCCTCAGCCCGAGGCTCTGAGTCCCGCTGCCGCAGCCCGGCGCAGCGCCCACGCCCCAGTGTAGGCGTTTTTGAGCCCCCGGCGCCTCCCGCTCCCTGGAAACTCTCCCGCACCGCTGCGGGCAGTAGCCAATGAGAGAGGAGCGGCGGGCACGCGGACCAATAGGCTGCGGCGACAGTGCAGGGTTCGGTTGCCAGGGGCGAGCCCGGCCGCAGACCAGCAAGCCAGCAGGGCGGCTCGCTGAAGTCTGGACGGGTCGGGGGCCGCCCGACATGGAGACGGAGCGCCGCGGGCTCGGGCCCCGCGGGGACAGGTCAGGGGGTGCTGGGGCGGGCAGAAGCTCAGGCCCCGCGGGGATGGGTGGGAGGCGGGCCGGGGCGGGCCGGGGGCTCGGGCCCCACGGGGACGGGGCGGGGGGCGCCAGACCGGCCGCGGCGGGTCAGGAGCCTGCGCGCGGGGGCCTGCCCTGCACACCGCCGCCGAGTTTTCCCCACGGGAGGCGTCCGTCTCGGCCGCCGAGGCTTGGGGAGGCGCGGTTGCCATTGCCGGGCTGGCGCTGCGGGCGGGCGGGCGGGCGGGCGGTGGGCAGCGGGGAGAGGCCCCGGGCTGACAGTGTGAGACCGGTGTTCTCCTTCTGCCTTCCAGTGTTTCGGCTCCCCGCCTCTCGGGTTTGAACCCTGGGTTTGACCCCAGACCTTCGCATTGAGCTACATCCCCAGTCCTTTTCGCGTTTTATTTTGAAACGGGGTCTGGCTAAGTTAGTTGAGTTGCTCAGGCTGGTCTCAAGCTTGCGATCCTCTTGTCTCAGCCTCCCTGAATCAGGGCTTACAGCTGTGGGCCCGACGCCCGGCTCAGTAGTTGTCTCTTACTCAGGATGGTCTGTCTTACTTTCGAATGCTTTTTGCCCCTTTTTTCTGTCCCGCTTTCTCTCTTGTGCCCTTTTTCTGCCTCCTCCAAAAGGAGAACTCGGGAAGGGGAATCTCTCGAAATCTCAGCCTGTTGGTTATGTGTTAGCGAGGTTAGTGAAAAGTTAACCGAGGGCGAGGGGAGTCCTGTGAATCATTGTCAAAAAATTTTGGCATCCGTTGAGAATTTAAATCATACACGCCAATGGTATTCTTAGCTCTTTATTCCATTGCTACGCCCAGTAAAGATGTGGTGTGTAAAGATTTCTTTTGATATTTCAACTAGTAGGTATTTAAACAATTCTGACCCTTCCCCTCTTTTCGATACTGGGAATTGAACCCAGGGCCTTTGCACAGAGTTGCAGTCCTACCTCTATTTTAAATTTTAAAACTGTGTCTCGCTGAGTCGGTAAATTGCCCAGGTGGCACTAGAATTTGAGATCCTCCTGACTCAGGCTCCCAGAGTGCTGGAATTATAGGGATTATGCCTGGCTTTTAAACCCACTTTTTAAAAATCACAAAGGAAGTGTTGGAATAAAGAGCACCCATTTTCCTCTTTTACCAAGGTCTACTTAAATAATAGCTGAGCTCTATGGAGTTCATTCACTGTGCTTTTCTTCCAAGTCGAGAGAAAAACCTACGTTTGTAAGTGTAAGTATGAAAATGCTAAGGCTGGTGAAGTTAGTGTTCAGCATCTCTCGGTGAATTCAGAGGATATTTGTTCTGTTTTGGGCACTTAGGTTTTAATGGAATGAATTTAAAGCAGTACATTTCATGAGTACAGAGAAGTTTGATGTGACTCATGATTTTAAGGAAAAACAATGGAATTGACTTTGAAATTGGGGTCAGGAGGCAAAATGTTTTTTTATTTATTGAACCCAAAGCTTAAAGGTACAATTTCAAAGTTGTGAGTTTTTTTTGCCTATGGTACTGGGGGTTGAACCCAGTGTGACTGCGCTGAGTTACATCCCCAGACCTTTTTTATTCCTGAGACAGGGTCTCGCTTAAGTTGCTGAATTGCCCAGGCTGGATTCAACTTGTGATTCTCCTGCCTCACTCTCCCAGAGTGCTGGAATTACAGGCATGTGACACCACACCAGGCTTTTTAAATTGTTAACCCCCCTTTCGTCCCAAACAGACCAGCTCTGTGTAATTTTTTTAAATCGACATAAAAGAGAATGTGAGGGTCACTGTTCTCCTGCCCTAGGTAATGCTAGTTCAACTTCTGTCCCTGTGTAACTGGGTGCTAAGAAGGATGAATGTCTCTTGCTTTTTTGGCTTGGAGTTTGTATTTCATGTTTCCAGTGAAATACACTGAAAGAGATTCCTGTGTTAATACTCTTTGATATGAGGATAGCATCTGACTTTCACATTTCTTGTGATTTTTTTTTCTTTGAATTATGTGACTGTGAAACAGATTTCTTTTTTAATTTTTATTTTTATTAGCATATGATCGAACTACATAGTGGTTATATTGGTCTCAGGGTAGTTGATACACATACATAACACATCTTAATTCTTTTTACCTCCCGGTCCTCTCCCTTCCTTCCTCCCTCCCTCCTCTCTTGATCCCCTTCCCATTTGCAAACAATCCATCTACCTGTTTCCTACTATCTGCCTTTGATGGAGTCCCCCATTTGTTGGTTCTTGCTGTTGTTGAATTTACCATTGGAGTTCTATTCAGGAAGTCTCTGCCTTTGCCTATGGCTTCAAGTGTTTCCCCTTATATTTTTTCATGTAGTCCAGGCTGACCTTGAGCTCTCTATGCAGCTCATGCTGACCTCAAAATGGTGATCCTTGGGGTTGGGGATTTAGCTCAGTGGTAGAGCACTTGCCTAGCACACACACACAAAAAAGGTAATCTTCCTGCCTCAGCCTCCTGAGTGCCTTCCCACTGCTGGAATTACAGGCATGTACCATCATACCCAGTTTTCCTTGTTTTCTTCTAGCAATTTTAAAGTTTCAGATTTGTTTGTTTGGTGGTGCTGGTGATTGAACACAGCACTAAGCTATTTACCAGCCCTTTTTATTTTGAGACAGAGTCTCACCAAGCTGTGAGGTTGCCCAGACCAGGCTTGAATTTGTGATCTTTCTGCTTCAGCCTCCAGAGTATTGGGGTTAGAAGTGTGTGTAGTGGGATTACCATGCCTGTGTAGTTTCAGGTCTTTTGCCTAGGTCTTTGAACCATGTTGATTTGATTTTTGTACAGGGTGAGAGATAAGAACCTAGTTTTTGTGTTTTTTTTTTTAAATTCGTGTTTGTAATACCTAATGATCACATTCATCATGGGGAGCTGATAGGTGTACATAACACATCTACATTCTTTTTACTTCCCCTCCCCCTCCTCCCTCTGGGGACTCTAGCTAGCTTCAATTTTCTGCAAAGAGATGTCTGGTATGTTTTTAAAAGCACCATTGTCTTAGTTTTTGTTGCTGGGACAAGCTTAAAGGAGGAGAGTTTTATTTTCGCTCACGTTCCAGAAGTTTCAGTCCTTGTGTGGTCGTAGACATGACGGCGGGTCTGGGGCAGAGGAAAGTTGCTCAGGTCATAGTGGCCAGGAAGCAGAGAGAAGGGAGGAGCTGGAGAGGGAGATGCAGTTTACCAGGTCTCACCCCCAGTGACCTGGCTCCTATCTAGTGTTGTGTGCCCATATCATGCAGTTTGTGTTATTATGGTTTAACTCCAGATTGTGGTGGTCTTCCACTAGAAAACAGCTGTACGTAGAATAGTAACACTTTCCCTTGGTTGTGGAAGGATGGATTTCAAAGGAATGTTTCCTGAGATCTCTTAATTTGACATTTTTTTTGTGGCGGTGGGATGTGTATGCTGGGGATCGAACTCAGGGCCTTGTGCTTGCAAGGCAAGCACTCTAACCACTAAGCCAAATCCCTAGCTTTTTTTTTCTTTTAAAACAGGGTCTTGGTATGTACTGTAGTTCAGTCTGGCCTTGAACTCACTAAGTCGCCCAGGCTGGCTTCAAACTCAACTGCAGTCCTCCTGCCTCAGCCTCTCAAGTGCTGGGATCACAGGCATGTACCACCACGCCAGGCTCTAATTTGATATTTATGTCTCATTTACCACACACATTCTTGGTGTCTCACTGTGTGAAAATATGTATTGACGTTTGGGATTTGTACAAGGTAAGCCTGTGTGTCAGTTGACTTAAGTAACACTTTTTAGTAGCTGTTGCCACACTTACCTGAAACTGTTACCCATTTTAACACAAATCTGATAAGGAGGTGCTCATCTGGAGCCAGGGCCTGGCCCATGCTAAGCATCTGCTACTCCCTAACCCCACAAAGGCTTCTTTGAAATCCACTCACTGGCTTAGAAATTCTGCTGCCTAAAAATAGCAAATGAACTGACATTTTGAGCGAAAAGATTCTTAATGAGTTGATTGAAATGCCGTAGAGATGAAATTCTTGGTTCTGTGCTGACCATACCAATACGTGTGATCAGTGGTGCAGCTTAGCATATGGGGATGGATGAGGGTGAGACATGCTTGAGTTCTGGCTCCTTCCTGATAAACTCTGTGACTCTGGGCACATTGCTTTCTCTCTAAGTTGGAGACCTCATCTGAACAATGGAGTCTTAGTACCTACTGTGTAGTTCTGAAATTTAGAGGAGAAAATATGTATATAATGGTGTTTCTGGCCCAGGAAAGTAAGTGTTTGATAAATGGAACTGTATTCCAGCTGACATAGTGACAACGTATTTTAACAATGTCTTAGTAGCAATAAAATTTCAAAGCTGGGCGTGGTGGGGCGCACCTATAACCCAGCACTCAGGAGGCTGAGACAGGAGGATCTCTGCAAATTTGAGGCCAGCATAGTGAGTTCAAGGCCAACCTGAACCACATAGTGGGACCCTATCTCAAAAACAAAAACTTCGAAGTTTTAAACATTTAATGTGGGAAAATTACAGAAATATTTGTGTTTCTAACATAGAAATTCTATAGAAAAGTTTTGTTAGTGTTTTTGGTGCTGGGGATTGAACCCAGGGCCTTGTGCATGCTAGACAAGTACTCTACCACTGAGCACTTGCACAGCACTATACTGAAGGTTTTTCTTTTCTTTCTTTCTTTTTTTTTTTTTGGAGCTGGGGATCGAACTCAGGGCCTTATGTTCATAAGGCGAACACTGTAACCACTGAGCTAAATCCCCAGCCTCAAATAATGGATTCTTTATTATTATTATTTTTTTGGATGTACTGAAGGTTTTGAAAGGCTATAATACCATGATGAAATGGTTACAGCCTTGTCAACGAAGACATGATTAAGGTAATACACTTTTTTATTTAAAAAGTAATGAAGAGTAAAAATCTCACATGCTAGCAGCAGTTACTGTTTGTTGAGTGGTTACTGTGAGCTAAATCTCATTTAATCCTCATGCAACTTTATGCTTTCCCTCAGGGTAACCCTGTGAATTGCCATTCTTGTTAAGCTGCGGGTGAGGTCAATCATTTTTGAAGCTGCCCTGACAGCTCTGTAAGTGGGGTACATCCGTTCGTTTGAGCTGATGTGTACTAAGGCATAGATCAGGAGGCCTTTTCTGTAAAGGCCACACTGCAGATATTTTAGGTTTTGTGGGCCATGCAGGCTCTGCTGCAGCTTCTCAGCTTTGCTGCTGTAGCACAAAAGCAGCCATAGATAATAGAGAAATAGGATTTTATTTATGGACACTGAAATTTGAATTTCATATAATTTTGACATGTCTCCAGACATTATTCTTCGGATTGTTTTTCAGCCTTTTAAAATGTGAAAACTGCAGGGTATGGTGGTGCACACCTGTAATTCCAGCTACTTGAGAGGCTGAGGCAGGAGGATCACAAATTCGAGATCAGCCTGGGCAATTGACACTGTCTCAAAATAGCAATAGTGTCTGCGTCTCTGTTCATACAGTTTTGTTTTTCCTGTGCATAGGCCTAATAGTGGAATTGGAATTGTTGAATCATATGATAAATCAGTGTTGGCCAATTCAAGGAACTGCTAGACTGTTTTGCAAATAGCTGTGCCATCTTACATTCCCACCAGCAATGTCCAAGGGCTCCAGTTTCTCTACATCTTTAACCAGCAGTTATTATATTTCTTCTTGACATAACTGTTTTAGTGTATGTGATGTAGCATTTCATTGTGGGTTTGGCTTGTTGTTCTGTAATGATGAATAATGTTGAGCATTTTTCTTGTGTTTATTGGTCATTTATTATACAAGGGGCGATCACGTATGTGATGAGTGTTTAAATTTTAAAAATTTATTACAGTAAAAGACACATTATCATTAGTTCCCCTCAGAATACTCCCCCTTGCTTCAAACACTTCAAATACTTACCCATCTTTTTTTTTTTTTAGGCAGGGTCTCGCTATGTACTTTAGGCTGGCCTTGAATTTACTATGTACCCCAGGCTGGCCTTGAACTTCTGGCAGTCCTCCTGCCTCAGCCTCCCAAGTGCTGGGATTACAGGCTCAACCGGTTGATTTTTTTTGTTGTTGTTGTTTTGTTTTGTTTTGGTGCTGGGGATTGAACTCGGGCCCTTGTGCTTGCAAGGCAAGCACTTTAACCACTGAGCTAAATCCCCAGCCCTTAACTGGTTGATTTTTAATGGATGTGCATTTATGTAAAAGTTATGGTCAAATCTGTGGTTTTTCTTCCAGAGTGTTGATCAAATCTTCAGTTAAGCATGAATAACTGACTAGATTTAAGTATTGAAAATTGCATTGTTTTTTATAACTATTTTTGTTTTTTAATTTTTATTTTTACCAAGAACATGTATTGGTACATTGTATACATAATGATCATAATCAACATGGTTATTTTGTACCTGTACATGATGTATCTTGGTTCCCCCCCTTCCACTCCCCTCCCTTCCATTCACCCCCCCC
>PVJO010029619.1:0-16568 GCA_004026905.1 Hystrix cristata
TTTTCAACTTGTTCATCATTTAAATAAGATTCTTTTCTCAAATTAGTTTTGTTGTTAAGATTATTTATGCTACAGAAATTTTTTTCTATTATATGCAGACTTCATACACTTAACATTTTACAAAAAAAGTGCTTCCATTTATCTTTTTATGTATTTCTATTGCTTTACGTCTTAATTTATTATCCTAGAAATACACACATGAGAGGCAAAGGTGGCAGGGTTCTACCAGAAAAATTGGAAATTTTAGAAATTAAAATAGGTGGCATGTGCCTGTAATCCCAGCACTCAGGAGGCTGAGGCAGGAGGATCTTCCAGGCATTGGAGGCCAGCCTGAACTGCATAGTGAGACCCTGCTTTTAAAATAAATATCTACCTTTTGAAAAAGTACAAAAAAATCACATTAGAGCCACTGTCCTACAATGAGAATACAAATAAGACTCTACCAAAAAAAGAAAAAAAAAACCTCTACCACAAAAATAATTTTTACTTAAATTATCACAACTAAGGCAATTTTTGTACACGAGAACCACATGTTCCATACACAAGTCTTGCTTACACTGATAGCTCATATGTTTTGTTTTCCTGTCTTCTTTAGTAGGACACATTTGACATCTTGCTGTTTTTTAGGATGTTCACGTGATGTTTCACCTGTCTGTTCACTGGTCTGCCCCAATATTCTTTGGAGCAGAACTCTTCCTGGAGTTCGTTGGGCAGATACTTATTGTTCTTCCTCTGTTGTGGTTGATTATTTATCAATTGCAATCTCAATCCTCTAAGAAAATTTCTCTGTGACATTTAGTTCTTGTTATTCTCTTTGTAAACTATGAAACTATTTATGCATGACATGTTTAGGATCAAGTAAAACACAACCGTTGGCCAAGGCTTTGTATTTCCAGTGACATCATAGTTGCTGTATAACTCATCAAAATCTCTATTCTTCCTTTCATTTTGTTGTGAAATGTGACCACTTCTGGCTTCGTTTATGTGAAGGATTAGCTATCAGTTTATTTGTTTATTTTTTGTTTCGTTTTGTTTTTTGAGACAGGATCTGCTATGTAGCCGAGGCTATCCTTGAACTCACTATGTAGTGCCGGCTGAATTTGAACTCACAAGATCCTCCTGCCTCAGTCCCCAGATTTCTGGGATTAGGGTATGCCACCATGCCTGACTTCACCTTTACTCTTACCATCATAGTGTAATTCTGACAGTATCAATACTGCTTTGTTTTACTTTACCACATAGGAACCCAACGTAGTGTCTTTCTGAAATCCAAAGATTGAACTATATAATCTCTCTATTGTGAACCTGCAATATGTTTTCAGGAATCTCCACTTCATTCTTGTGAATACTTCCTGTGCTGGTCAACTGGTGACTTTTTTTTTTTTTTTTTTTTTTTTTTTTTTTTAGCAAATGTAACATCAAAGGGTGACTCATGAATGAATTGTCAAATGTGACATTTGAGTCACTTTTTGAAATAGGTGCAACAAGTCCGTTCACAATGTCATACGGTTTAATATTGCATGAATAAAGACCTGGTGGCTGAGTTCCAGGATAAATTTCTAAATTCAAAGTATAAAATGTTTCTGTATCTACTGGGGCATATATTTTTATAACATATTTGGAAAGTTTGTTTGGTATATATTGCAGAAATCTTCAACAACCACGAAATGATGCAAGTTGTTAAACAATTGTCTTGTGTTCAGATGGTGTATAAATTGCTTGGCAGTTTGAAAAAAAAGCTTTCAAAAAATGAGCAGATAGCAGTCAAATTGTGAGTTTTTTTCTTTTTTCTTTCTTGGCAGAACTTTTTGTCATCAAAACACAGGTGCGTTTGAAAGAAACCAATCTTTTGAGTGTCATTATTGTTCTAAAAATCTGAGTGCTACATGTCTCACTTCTCCATAAATCCTTTAGATTCTGACGATTAGAATGCTAAAGTCATGCTATGAAGGCTTTTAGTTCAGATAGTGAGATGTGATGATAAATACATATTTGAGTATCCCTATTGATACATATAGAATGTTTGACTTGTATATCATTATTAGTGTATCTCAAAACATCTTGTAGTACATCATCCATTTCAAACAATTTCCCACATTGAATCGCAATGTCTGTATTCTGTCTAACAGGCTTCACTCCTGGCAAGAACCTAAAAACAATTTTTGACCTAGTTCTAGAGAATTGTTCAGGTATACACGACCATTTTGTAGCATTTGGACTAATCAAATATTTATTTGCATTAATGTTTTCTTCCTCATCTGAATCTAGGTCTTCACTATGTGCTTCTCTATCTGTCACATCTTGCTAACTTCTCTGGCTCAGGTGATCCAAGTCATCATCTTCTGATTTTCAAAGAAAACGTAATAAAAATTATAAATACACAAAAAATGTAACACGGCGCATGATGTGGGTAAAACTCACCTGTTTACAGTTTGGCACACCTTGCTGCTCATCATACCAAGCGGATGAACACAAAGATGGCTTCCTGTATTCCCCCAACACAGCTACCGAGACACATAGCCTGCTACTCTTATGCTAAAGTAAATATTTTCATTAGAAAATTATGGTCAGGGTATATTTTACCCACTGTGATGCCCCCAATAAATAGTCTGTCAATATCCTGTACTCTATCATGATCCTGATTTCTACAAAGTTTGAAATAAATTATGATGCATCATGTGTATTATGTTTATGAGAACAGGGTTTATGTTGTAGATATTTGGGGAAGGGAGTGAAATGACTTGCTTTGCAAGTTGTAATATATTGTTACCCATGTGAACATAAATTGATACATAATCGAAAGAGTTCCAAATGTCTTTGGCTCCTGCAAAACTAGTCCTCTCTCTGGCACACTTTTGTGTGCTGAATTTCTCTACATAATCTTGGTGTTTGTCGTTCTATGTGCTTAACATAAAAAAGATTAAGCGCTCAAGGAAGGCATGTTGTCACCCCCTTGGGAAGAGCCTCACTGAGAAAATCTGACAACCTAACTTAGTTTTGAGCTATGTAGATTATTGTTTCTAAAGATTCTGATGCTCTAACTCCTTTGAAATATCTAACTACACAGAAATACCCTGCTTCTCTCCAGTAAGAGTGATTGGTTCAATAATTCTGGAAGGCAACATAACATTCAAGATTGGCCTTCACGTCTCTTGGCTACTTGGCCTATGTATACTTGTAGTTTTAAGTCAAAGCAAAATTCAATTTAGAATGTGCAAGGCTTGATAAAAAAAAGAAAGAATTATAATTTAAAGACACTGTTTCAGATCTATATGACATATGTTAGCAGCAACTTGGAAGGTATGAGTGGAACTACAGTATATGATTCTTCATCAAAATGATTGAAACTTAAAATTGGAAAGAGTTTATTTACCTAAGGATACACTGCAGATAAATGATTTCACACATCAGGAAATCGTGCAAACTAATAAGATGGGCCCCAGAACCATTGCATACTCAATAGCCAAGCTAAGCTAAATTGAAATGCCCGAATTACTTTATCAAATGATAGATAAAGAAAGAACTCTGAGAAGTGGTCACACTAGAGTGAATATAATATGTACAGCCAGAAGATGAGCAAGATGATAATGTTCCTTAGAAAGGCCTGGAAGACACGTAATCTTTCAAGGCCACAAAAATGCCCTCATGTGTGAGACAGTAGTGTCACCAAAAGTTCACTGTGACTTTACTTTTTGGTTCAAGGGTAGAGATAGAAAAGACTGTTACAGATATTGTTTAGCTGAAAACAGTGAGGGATAAACAAAACTGAAACATTACAGCTCAGGTGGTGATGTTTAACTGACAGCAACCAGGAAGTGTTTAAGCACAGATTGTGTAATGTCTAACACATTCAGGGTAGTGTCCACAAGCGCATGATCCATAAAATGAAAGTGTCAGTTAATAAAACACGATCTCCCTACCGACAAAACAGATTGGTGGAAGACAAATGCATTAATCAGTTTAGACCAGGAGAAGAAATCAAAATTTGGTCACAGATTCTCAGGGAGATAATTTTAGTAAAAACATTCTGATGCCTTAAATTGTCTCAAGAGTTGAGCTATTGTTCGAACCCAGATTCATTGAACACAACTCACTAGTTTTTGAAATCGAATGTCCCTGCAGCATCAGAACATGTGTACATTTTATTGATTTCATGAGCTAGGCCCTTTTCCCTGAAAATAAGACCTAGGTGGAAAAAAATCAGTCTTGAAAACTAGAGATCAAAAATGCCAGCCCGCATCAGCCTACATTTGTCTTACCTGCCATCACTATTCTCTTGCTCTGTGGCCAATTTGTAAGGCAGGGGAGAGCCTGATTAGGGCTGGCATTTTTGAGCTCTAGTTTTCAGGGCTGATTACTTTCTAGCTAGGTCTTATAGTATTTCAGGGAAACATGACATTACCCCAAATGATTTTATGATCAACTATTCAGTCAGTGATACACTGGGAAATGAGTGATACATATTTCTAGCCCTGGGAGTTCAGAACCTAAGTGACATTAAAACACAGATGCTTTGAAACGTCACCAAAGCCTTCCCGTTTGTGCAGAGCATAAAGTAGCCAGGTAATAAACATCTTACATGCACAACATTGATGGTCTCTTCAAGGTCTCTATTTTATTTGTCATTAACACACTTTGAAGTTAGGACAATCCCTCAATTTTATCCTGAGCTGTGGATAAAAACTCCCATAAAGGAGAAAGCTAAGGAGAGCCTTCTGAAACTACTTTTATTAACTCAGTTCCTAAAATATATATCTAAAAAATATATACTGTGGAAATGTTGAAGATTAAGACAGTTGTACAAACTTTGTGCATCTACAAAATACAAGAATGGTGGTCTGTATCCCATCTCCACATAAATAATCTACTTGTTCCTTTGCAGAAATCAACTGGATCTTGGAAGATTGTAGATCACCGATAGCTGAATACAGTGTTTGCTCTGATTAAAGCTGCTGTTACAGATGTGACACCCGTGTCAGAGTAGACACAGCCACAGGTTCACATTCACAGTATGTGGGCACTGACATGGCATGTGCATTCTTTCGATATCAATGAAAAAAGAGTTTTAGAATGAATTTTTATTAACATAATATGTACGATAGACCTGTATAAAATATTTCCAACTGCGTTAACTATTCTTCTTTCAGCAAAACATAGTCTAAACAGATTGAAACTATCCAGACACTGTGGAGCGCAGAACATGAAGTCACTACATTGAGAATAGCCCACTGATTTATGCAAATGGCTAGCAGTCTGAGGTTGGAAGACAGCTGCACTCCAGAATATAGAGTGGCTTGGCTTGGTGGCGGAGATGAAAGCCAGCCACAGGGGTTCCTACTCAGATTTACCATCTGGAGAAAGCCAGAATGGTAAAACACAGAATAGTCTTGTAGAGACACAGTCAGGGCTTGTACGATGAAGCTTAGCTGTGCATAATACAATGCTGAAGCATTTACACTGCAATGTTGAAGTGAAAGTAATATGTTCTTCAGTGAAGCCATAAGATGAAGTGTCCCCTCTAGGAAATACATGGATTCAAGAATCAAGAAGCTGAAAAAATAGTGGCTTCTTTACCAAACTGCCAATGACTCACTCCCAGTGACCTCAATTCGCAATGATCCACTTAGGAGATTTGTGCTTGCATTTCGAGGCTGAGTTCTGTGGAGCGCTAAGATCTTGCAGGCCCTGTGGAGGTACAGTACCTTCTTGTATAAGGATATACAAGGACCCATCTACACCCTAAGCCATGGTTGCCACTTTGGCGCCTGAACTTATTCAGACTCAAGGATCCTTAAGCGGAAAATCATTATGTTGTTACACTTAATTTTTTCCTGTCAATATATTTGAATTAATTTCAAATAAATTCTTATTCTTGTCCTCGGATTTCAAAGAAACGGGTTTCATAGTAGGTGTGCTATCTAATGCCATGCCTCATTTGACCAGGGCATGGGACATTCACACATTTAACCTAGTGTTAGTCTCAGCTCATCTAGATGTTTCTGGGTGAGATCAGCACTTGAACCGGTGGAGTGATAATAGTGCCCGTCCTAATTTGGTAGGTCTCACACAGTCAGTTGAACACCCGAACAGAACAAAAAGACTAAGTAACACGTAGCTCCTCTTGCCCAGTTGTTGAGATGTGACAAATCTTTCCTACCATGAAACAAACTGGAGCATTCATTCGCTCTTCTTGAGCCTGCTGATTTTGTTCTAGAACACACACCATTGGGTCTCGTGACAGCATATGGCTTGCTTTCTGCAGGTGTCAAGATTTCACACCTCCCAGGACCTATTAAGACAGTTTAGTGCGCACTAATGTGTGTATGTGTGTGTAATGTATCCGACAGGGCTACTTATTGGCTTTTTCTGGCGAGTTCTCGCTAATGCATTAGGTTTTCAAAGAGGGAAGAAATTATTTTGTGGAGAGCTGTGATTGATCTCGTGCTTAAGACTGATTTTCTTTTTGGTTGTTAGTTTGCAGGATTCCAACCTATAGTCTTTTTCTGTGGCCATTGCTTCACATATCAAAATAAGTCTGACTCTGAAAATCCTCAGGTTGATTTTTGTTGTTGTTGCTGCTTTTTTATTTGCTTTTTTTTTTTTTTTCTTTTTTAGGTCAGGAAATGTTTATGTCTGTAATTCGGTATCATCCTGCATAGGTTAGGCCTTATCTTCCAAAGCAATGATTCACTTTTAATGTGCTATTGTTTTGTGACACTGTTTTCTGAGAGTGGTTTGCTCTGGATTAATTTCCCCCTAGTATCTACACAATTTTTCTCCAGGATCCCTGCATTCTTGTCTTCTCATTATGTTCCAGCTGTTTTCCTTAAGGATAGGTATTTGTCTTTCTGAAAATTTGTATTTGCACTGTTTTTACCGTTGCTTGGGGTTTAGTCTGTGGTAATCTGACATTCTTATGACACCATATTATTTCTCTGGATCTCTGTCTAACAAAGATGTGGAGGCAGCACATGTTCTTACAGTGTTACAGATGGGTTCTACAGACTTTCGAAAGGAAGTTTTTATTTGTTATGCCTGGATTCCTTTAATGCTACAGCCCTTTGGCATTTAAACTTTCCCTTCTCGCATGTCACTGTGTAGCAGCTAGCTCAGATAGAAAACGACAAAGAGCTGCAGACACAGCAGCCATCCTCATGGGTTCTCAGGGGATTTAAGAAGGTTGCATGTAGCCTTGGGGAATAGATCCTCTACAGATTATTTACTTTACTTCCTGTTCTGGGGTCTGTTTGGAATTTGCACTAGGATTTAAAGACATTTTAAGGAATTCCTACATTCATGACCCATTATCAGTGAACCAGAATACTTTCAAATTTATTCTACTATTAAAATTATATATTCCTTGTAAATGTCCTCTAAATATGGCATGTGCTTATATATATCATAAATTCATACATGTAGCATATACTAATGAATTATATAATATAATAATTACTTTTCTATATTACATATTATGCATCATTCAATATATATTTACCACATGATAGATTAAATAATTTAAAATAGTGATTTCCAATAGACTTTTTGAACAGTTTTGTTTTTATCTTATAATAATAGGATATTCTTAATTTATGAAGCTTTCTCCCTCATTAGATTATCAACTATTTAAGAACTCAAATAATATTTTAATAACTTTTATAATCTAATGAACAAAAGGAGAGAATATAGTATATATTATTAATTAAGAAAGATTATTTAAAATTATTACAGAGCAAAATTGAAATATTTTCTATTATTCAAACACTAGTATTTATAGCAATCCATCCAAACACAGGAATATATTTACCAAATTAAGCAGTCATGACTTGTAAAAAAAAAAACAGTCAAAATAGTATAAGTGGATCCATATTCTTTCACTAAAGAATTAATTTACAAATGCATAAGTCTCAGCCATTATATTGATTGTGTATATAGGTCCAAGATACATTAATTTTTCTGGCACATAGGACTGAAGTCCCCTTAACAAGTCCTAAAAATTGCACATGAGATTAAAATGCCCAGTTTTTTGTTAATTAACAATTTGCACAGATTTCTGCTTCGTAAAACACATTACCATGACAAATTTATTGCTCATCATTTTTTCCAAAGCTTCACTTTCAAAAATACATTTTCGAAGAATGGTAAAAAATAAATAGCTGATTTAGATATTGAAATATTCCTTTGTAGGACATGACTCTACCCAGTGAAACAACACATTAGTAGAACATAGTTTTGGATTGGAAAAGATGATAATTGGGTCGGAAAAGTAGCCTGTATTTTATATAAAAGTTTTCTTTTCTTTTGAATTATACCTGTTATTTTATAACACAATGTGGAAATAAATAAATTCCTTAAATATTAAATCAGCTCCTTAAATTCCATAATGTCTTTGAAAAGAAAATAACTCTACTGGAGAAAATTTTGCATTATATCACATTTGGATGTGTTACTTTGCATCTTGAAAGTTTTTATTAGATTTTAATTTCCAGAATTATTAATGCCTTACTATCTTGTTGATATTTTTTTCATATCGAACTATGTCATTCTAATCTAGAGTGTTCAAAATATGCATTTATAAATAAGACTTTCTTAAAAGCTTTTGCAATATCTAGTACAAGTACCTTTGCTGTTTATGACAAAAAGATTTGCAGATAAGGCTTGGCACATTCTTGACTGTTCATTTGGCATTCACTGTCCATTTTGTCCAAGCAGTCAATCTATCTTCCTCTGTGGACGATCTGAAGAGGAGTTCATTGCCAATCGACTGGTGGCAGAGATTTCCCTGGCTAGCTGCCCCTTTGCTCTTTTTCTATTGCTGTCATTAGAGAGAAATAACTCTACATTTTGGTAAAGGAAACACTTCCTGACAAATAGTGCCATCACTATGGAAATATGATCTACAAGCATATGACAAGGCATTCCTGTATATTCGTAGATTTGTATGTATCTCTAAATTTTCTTAGGCATATGAATGCACCCTTTAAATAAGCACCCATATTCACTTTTACTTATGCATCAATTTATTCCTAATCAGTATAAGATTTTTAATATGCAAATGATTAATTAAATTGGAAAGGATACCCTTTGAAAACTGACATTCAATTTCCTTTTTTAAAAATGAATATTGTGTTATAAACTCTTGCATGAGCCATGCTAGTATGCATAAAAGAATTTTAAAGAGAAAGATTATAGGGGTTAAAATAATAACCATTAGTAATATAAGAAGTTAATAGATGAGGATTATCTTTGATATTCTGCTGCATATTTTCAATTTATTTTTGTAGAAATTATTTTTTTTAATTTTTCAATTCTATTTGTAAATATCTAAGTAATAATTGAAGTTTACTCTCATGAAAAAGAGTATATGTTCTATATTACACCTCCCCATGTATTTCTAGTTCAAATATGGGTA
Organism: Hystrix cristata; assembly: GCA_004026905.1. Taxonomy (NCBI): domain Eukaryota; kingdom Metazoa; phylum Chordata; class Mammalia; order Rodentia; family Hystricidae; genus Hystrix; species Hystrix cristata. The sequence continues at coordinate 9,410 of PVJO010029619.1, forward strand.
AAATGCACAATAAAAACTATTTGTACTTAAGACATTGAAAATAATTTTTCTCCAATGAGGTATTTGTAAAACAAGCATTAAGGATATCCTTAGTATTAGAAATGTCAAAAAAAAAAAAAAAAGAAATTTGAAAAGTTCTGGCTACTCATTTTTGTTGAGTTAGTCATTTCAGCAGTGTATCATGGTTTACATTTCATATTCAAGGATTACATTTATCCCTCTCTAGTATAAAAATAATATTTTGCATTAAAAGACCATAAGTCTTTTTACATTCAGTTTTCTACAGCTGCTTTTAAAATCTCTAGACATTTTCCCATAACAAAACAGGGTTACTTCAATGCTTCTTAGACACATTCCCAAGCCATTTGTGAGGTACCCTCTGATACTGTGGCATTACTTGTGTACCTATTCCTATAAAAACATAAACAACAGGGTATGAATAGATAATAATTGCTGTATTTTGGTTACTTGTTTTGCTGTGTTTTTTTTAACATATAAAAGTCTTTGAGAGAAGGATGCATTTTCAATATAATGAACTTGTGTTAGAGTTGTACCACTACAACTCTAAGTAATAAATGAGCCAAAACACTCTCAAAACATTGTGCATTCTTCATTCCTCATGTAAATCCTATGAGCGGTTTCAAAACTTGCTTTTATGGTATTTTGGCCAAATAACTTTTATTTTCTTAAAAAATAGAATATTAAAAATTTTATAGGACCAGTTGTGGTAAATTTAGATTTTAACCAAAAAAACCCTGAATTACTGGGAAAAAGTCTATTTATTATCCCTATATACCTAAGAATCTTATCATTGACTATCATAAAATGACCTATTGATTTCCCATCATTTTAATTACAGAAAATATTGTACATTGCCTGTAATTTTATATGCAATGGACCAGTGTTCAGGAAAAATTAAGAGTCAATCTATTTTCCACTTTAGATTTTAATAACACATATACTGGTTAACTTCATTACAGCAGATCTGAATTCCTCTTGCCACAGTGTAAATGTATGTTTTTGACTGGTATCGTCTACATTTCCTTAAAACGATCGAAAGTGGCCACATATAAGCAGTTAAAAACATTGTTCATCCAGGAGTAGTCTTGGAGGAATGTAATATCGTTTTGGGGCCAGTTTATCTGGTCTCAAATTCTGGTTTTACTCTCTACTTGTTGTATCACCTTGGGAAAATAGTGTAATTTCTTAAAATATCAGCTCACTCATCTATAAAATGGGACAACTCCAGTATTACTAAACTTTTGCAAAGATTGCTGTGATAAACTACAATTCTAGGTTCATAGCAAAGACTCCGCACAAAAGCACCTCTGAACTTGACCAGGCATCAGCTCTGTATGTTCTTCTAGAATCAAGATAACCACAAAAGAGTGCTCAATGCTAGAGACTGAAAAAATGGAGCTTGCTTGCTGAAGAGCAAGCTTGCTGAAGAGTTAGCACCAAAATCATGCATTTCTCCATTTTGGCATCATTTCTTTGGCATAGGAAAGTTGATTCTTTCCTATTATGTAACGAACATGTCTTGTTTCCCTTTTGAAAGTTTATGCTGCTATTAAACATCAAAAACTGTGTCACATGGAAATGCCTTCTTGGCAGGGTGTGCTGTTACTGTTGAATCTTCCGTTTGTGCTATCATTAAGTACAAAGGCTTTGAAGTAAGACCTGAAGCTAAAATTCTCACAGATGTTGCATGGAAATAAACTTCAAAAAGGATGCACAGTGTTCTTTCACAGACAGGTAAACATCTGTGAGCGAAGGAAAGGAAAGCAAGGGAAAGCACTTACAGGTTTAGCTTTGAACGTAACAGGCTCTGGAGACTTCCCTTTCATATTGATGTCTCTGTTTGCATGGCTTCCTGCCTTTCTGCTCGGTGACTACTAAAGTTTTACTTTTTGAACTGATTTACTTTGACCTCTTTCTAAGCTCCTGATAGCTTCTCTTGCAGGGAAAATTGCTTTCTCTAATGAGGCTCAGCTGTGGGTAGGGGCGACCACAATAAAGTAAATTCCCTTTAACAAGTCCTGCTGATACTTAGTCTGATACTGTACTTGGAGAACAGGCAAAGCCAAGCATGAATAGAAGATCTCCTTGGTGCTGCAGGTGAATTGGAGATCCTGTCTATACAATGTGTTTAGATTCATCCAATCTTTGTTTATTAAGAGAATAGTATATTTTAGATGCTAAGGCTACTAAAGGACATAAGCATAGGTATAAAAACAATGTTCACTTTTGACAACTCTTAGGTAATGAACTGAACTTACTGTATTTTGAGTGAGTGGCCAAGACTTACAGCAAGTTTTTCTTCAATATATTTAAAAAAAATTCTTTCATATCATCAACCAATGTCTTACAGATATGGATGACATCGCAAAAGGAAGAACAAAACAATAAAATAAAAAATTAGAACAGGCTGACCTATCAGCATCATGGCTGCATATCTCAAACCCTAAAGCCTACTCAAAAATCTCAAAATAATTTCATAAAACAATGTTATAACTGGAGACAGAAAGCCCAGTTTCCTTTGAGTTTTTCAAGGCTGTTGTTTTTGATTATTAGTTTATCATGTGATTTATTTTTCAAACAGCAAAGACCTATCAAATTCATGTAATTAATTTATTTTACTTCTTTGATCTTCACTTATGCTTTAAGGCAAAACAGCCTGTGTTATGCAAGGCTTTTGAAATGTAGATTTGTTTTTGTCCTTCATGTACAAGCCAAACTTTCCTCACCTCCAAGCATTCTGGAACTGGTCGATGGCAAGCTCACCCTCAAAATGTGTTTTCTCTTCTTCTCCTCAGCGAGAATGTCTCAATAAATAGGAAGAGATGCTGCTGCTGCTGCTACAGCCTATGACCACAACTTCTCATTTCATCAGTGCTGCTGATGTTACCTCTGCCTCTAAGGGCTGCATAAGGATTGCTTTGACAGCAAGCCCCAGAGGCATATGTAAGAGGGTTTCTTGCTTTTAAATCTGCTTTTACTAGCTCACCAGTTAAGTGTGGTGTCAGCCCTAAAGCTGGTACAACAATCCAGAATGCTGTTCTCAAATTCTGAGAAAATAAAGAAAAATAATCCTATTGATGTAAGTGCATATTAATCTGAGGATAAGAGAAAATTTTTTTTTCTGATGCATGATTGTCTTTATTACTTTTCATCATAATTTTGTGTTCATTCTCTTAAGAGTTTATGAGCTTCTGGTCAGAAAAAAATATCAGTGACAGTTATTAATTCTATCTTCATAAGCATTACATTGTGGGATAATAGGGTAACACGATATTCTTTTTTAAAAAGTTTTAACTCACATATAACATAAATCGGGACAATCAGATAGGCTAGTCAAGTTTTTATGATGTTTAAATAGCATAATATGTGTGAATGCTTAGGAAAGATACTGAATTAATCACTCAGGACAAATTGCTTTTTGTCTAACAAACACTGAAAAAAACTAAAACTCTCTTAATCAACTCAAGAGTAGGAGTTCATTGACTTCTTTCTCTCTTCCTTTAGCATTTGGTGCTTTTCTGCCTATAATCATTGTCCCCCAAATGATGCCCATGCCATAACACCCAGAATTTGCAAAAATTATTTTCCTGGTAAAGGAAAGATGAAGTAAAGGATCTTGAAGGGAAAGTTTCATCTTGGATTATCCAAGTGCACTCTAAATACAATCAGATTTATTCTTATAAAAGAAAAGCAAAATGTTCATCATAGCAAAGAACAAAGACACAAGGGTAAAAGGAGATAGTTTTGTGACCTAGAGAGATTTCAAGGGGTTCTCAGAGTACGTGGTGAATATTTAAAGTAAAAAACAGAATAGAAGGCACATTGTCATTATCTCCCTCACAGTACTCCCCTTGGCTTTAGACTTACTTATCCTAGCACTCGTACCACTTTCTGAAGCAGTTCTGAAAGTGCTCTTTCATAAGTGTCTTTATAAGACATGGTCAAAAAATATGGTGAATACTGCTGCTTAGTGTTATCCACCAGAAAGGTGGTCTAGTAAAAATATACTGTGTCCTCATCACCTTACTCACCAGACTTGGCACCATATGACCTTTGACTCCCCTTTGACTCCTCCTCAAAACCAAAATGGCTATGAAGGTAAATGTTTTGAATCAACCCAAGACATCCAAGTAGCCAAGACAGTGTAACTAAAGATAGTCACAGAACACGACTTCCAGAATTGTTTCAGAAAGTGGCAAGAATGATGGGACATTTCTTTAAAGTGGGGAGTAGTATTTTGGGAAAATTAATGGCAATTGATCTTTTCCAGTAATACATTTTTTAAGTTAAGCATTCATTGTATATTTTGATCTCATATTATAGAGTAAGTCAGCCACAAGAAAAGTATGACCAGTAATCACTGATGTGTCATCTTGATTGGATTTGGAAATGTCCGGCACTGCAATAAAGCACACTTCTCGGTGTGTCTGCAGAGTGTTTCCAATGACAATTCATATGTCGTCCAGCAAACTGACAGGGGAAGAAACATCCTGCTTGTGGGTGGCACCAACCAAAAGAGTTGTAGTCTGGATGAAATAAAAAAGAAACAGGAAGGAAGTACAGTAAACCCCTGACTTATGAACATTTGAGTTGCGAACTTTCACGGATACGAAAGGACCTCACATTATGAACATTCCTAGATGCAAACGAATCACAGAAGTAGCTCATGTTTCTGCGGAACACTGTCACAGTAGTGTTGCCGTATGCTTACTGTACAGTGCGATAGTGTGCAACAGTATGGTCCAGTCGGAAACGTACTGGATATGTGTGTGTGTGTGTGTTTTATTCTTTGCATCATGTGTTTGTGTCAAATGTGTATAAAACTCACTTTGTTGGACTTACCAGCGAATCTGACTTTTGAACCTTCTCCCAGAAGAGAACTCGCTCGCAAGTCGTGGATTTACTGTAGAATAGCATTGATCCGTGGTCTCTTCTGTGGCCATTGCCTTTGGCCACCTTTCTCTAGTTTCTTCAGGCTCAGATGCAGACTCCTAGCAGGGACTCTCCCATGGGCTTCCACACCTTTGGTCAACTGCTCCAGTTTCCATCTTCTTGGTTTGAGGAATTAGCTGATACTCCAGCTCTCTCTGCACCGATGGCCTTTGTGGACTCTCCTGACTCTGATGCTGTGAGCCAATATAATAAATCCCTTTTTATAATTATACATATGTTCTCTGTTGATTCTGTTTCCCCAGAGAACCCTAACCAATACAACAAAGAATACCTGGCATCACCAAAAGCTGAAGGAGGCAAAGTAGATCCTCTCCTGTAGCCTTCAAAGTGGTTATACCCTTGAAGAATTCTTGATTTGCAAGTTCTGTTCTCCACAACTTTGAGAAAAAGCAATCTATGGATTTAATCCACTCAGTTTGTGGTAATTGTTTTACAACTGCCACAGAAAAATAATGCTTTGCCATTTTACAATTTTGCTTGTGTCATTTGTATTTTTGGCAATCATAGGTTAATAGACACTTCAGATCATGAAGGTAGAAATCATATTATATTCTTCTTTGTGTAGGCCTTAGTATGTAGCATAAATCGTTATATATAGCAGAGTCTAGAAGAAAGTTTCCAAGCTCAGCATCCTTGAGAGATTTATTCTGAACACAATATCTAACTACAATGATTAAAAATAGATTGTTTGAAAGCAAAATTGATTATCTAAAGATCTATCTTGGAGAAGGCACTCAATGAAACATGGATTTTTTACACTGAAGAAATTTAAAAATGACATTGTAAATATCTACAACTGACAAGACTAAGAGACGGAGTGACAATCTAAAAGAGGAACTAGTACTGGGATTTTCATATATGACTTTGATTGTACTTCTCACTTCCAGTCCAACTTGAAAAGAGCTTGAGTGTCATCACTGCCATCCTCACAGGGAGAAAAAGATGATCAAACTGAACATCAATAACTCTTCTCACAGCCACAACAGAATTGAAGCCACAGGGCAAACTGCTGCTTCAACAAGTGCAGAGACAGACAGGTGGGTACAGAAAACCGCAGGTCATCAAGAGCAGAATCCAGTCACCGGCGCCAGGCCTGGCAGGAGCACTTGAATTTTAACCGACAAATCGGTTAGGTGTGAATCGGCTTGGGTGTTAAAATCTGCATGCGCCCCCATCTTCAGTCTTTCATGAGTTTTACTTCCAGAAACCCCAGCATGTTATTGCGGTGAAGATTTGAGAAAAATCATCTCTTCTGACTGAGAGAGAGAGAGAGAGAGAGAGAGAGAGAGAGAGAGAGAAAGCAACCATTTAAAACTATGACCATATTTCACTGTTCTTGATAGCGAGGCCTACTGGAAAGGAAACTGCCCACCAGAGCCTGACTGGGATTTTTTGCAGCCCAAACTATCCTATGCAAGTGAATTGACCACCACAGGACAGTCTAGTTTCCTTTTAAACTGAGGAGAGAGAGGAACAAAACTGGGAGGTGGTTGTGGAGTCATAGCCCAGAGACACATGTTAATTCAAGGACTGAGACCTGGTGATAGAATAAGGGGACTGTTTTCCCAGCCTTGCTACCACACTCATCGGGCTCCTGTGAACAAACAGGGGATTACAACTGAAAGTAACAAAAGTACTAAGCCTTATTTAAAAATGAATTTCTTACTTCTAGGACAATATAAAAATAACAGGTGAAACAAAAATGAGGACTTTAGATTCACCACTACCATCGCTTTTACCCAATGACAATCTTAGCCAAAGCCGTCTGGCAAGAAAATGAAGCTAAGTGTATCTGTGTTCATCGACATTTTGTTCTTGTGACAAAATACCCAAAAGGAAAATTTTAAAGGACAGATTTATTTTGGCTCATGGTTTTAGAGATTTCAGTGTACAAGTCTGCTGGCTGCACTGCTGTAAGCCAATGGTGAGGATGAACATCACAGATCTAGTGTCTGATGGAAACAAATCTGCTCACCTTATGGTGCTCAAGGAGAGAGAAGCTGGAGAGAAAACAGATCCTTCCCAGGCACACACCACTGATGTCCTTCCTCCTAGTAGGCCCCACTTCCTAAAATTTTCACAACCTCCCAATATCTGTGCAGCAAACTTTCAATACATGAGCTTTTCGGGGACATTTAAGATTAACCAAATCATGACAGATCTATATTTTGAAAAAGAGGGCTTA
>PVJO010029620.1:0-16355 GCA_004026905.1 Hystrix cristata
TTCCCTTCCCTCCCCTTTCCTTCCTTTCCCTTCTCTTCCCTTCTTTTCATTTCTTTTCCTTTTTCCTTTCTCCTTCTCCACTGGCGCTTTTCTCAGGGACGTTGTCTCTCCATTTAGAGTCATTCTCTTGAAGACACAGTAAAATGAGTCTGACACTTTCAATAGTATTGGCAAAAGTGCCTAAAATCAGATTTATTAGCGTGGTCTATATTGAAGCATATGCTTCATTTGGGTGTTTTTTTGTTATTTTTTAAAATAATTTTAGTAACAAATACATTGGTTCCCATGAGTCTTAAACCGATTCAATCTCGGGTGATTTTTCTGGCATCCCTCTGCCTCAGTTCCTCATGTGTGCAGTGAGAGTGATACTAGAGCTCCCTCTCACTGTCTCTAACTCTGTCTCTCTCTCTCTGTCTGTCTCTCTGTCTCTCTCTCTCTATATATATATATAAATATGAAATATATTTATAGATTATACATATACATCCTTTTTAAAATGTACATTTTGGGTTAACTGTGTTAACTATTTAGGTATTTACCTTCAGATTATAACATAACTTTCCTATTCTTGATTATTTTCCAGAAAAAAACAAACATTTCATGTGTATTCTATGACTTTTTATTAAAAACTTTCAAGCATACTTTGATTTAAGAGACTAATATGCTTGCGTGAAGATTTCAGCTCTATCATCATTCAGTGTTACTTTTTTATGGTGTGCAGCCATTATGTAGGCAACGATATTAAGTTATTCTTGTTCTCTGTAGAGTTCCTTTATAAATATATTCTTCATTAATGAAATCTTATTCCTGAATTGATAATTATTTTCTGTCTCCCTCAAGAAATGAACATTCTATCAATTTATTTTACGAACCAGAGTAATCATTTTAGTGGTTTTTTGATAAAATATTCCAGAAAATGTAGATATCCCTCACTTTCTGTCTGAGGAAAATTACAAACATTGTTGAATCATCATGGTGGGAATGACCACCCTTTTAAAGGTGTAACTATAGACATGTGAAGAGAAGAAAGAAAGGCGTTATCATTGAATCCTGTGTGTCATGGCTAATTCAGAAAATCAGAATTTCTTTCAAAACTACGTAATTTATCAGGCCGTGACGTGTCGAAAGTCAGAGAACCAATTCTTTTTGTTCCTGGGTAATTACATGGTAACAATGACTGATTTTAAAAATAATTTGTCATTCTTTAGATACTAGAAAATGAATAGAAGAATTTCCTATGTGTCTACAGAGTCATTCATATATAAATGGATGTTCCTTGAGAACATACTTTTAAGTGAAATAAATCAGACACTCATGAATACACATCGAATTGTCTCTCTTATATGAGAAACCATAACTGTAAATAAGGGCAAAGAGGTGTAATAGATATTATATAAAAGGAAGATAATATACAAAGGAGAGGAGTACTAGAAAGAAAGAAGGGGAAAAGCAGAAAGACAACAAAGGAAAGAAAAGGGAAAGGGAAAATATGGAAAATTAAGAATAAACCTGCTCTAATTAGGGAGGGAGGGAACAGAGGGGAGGGGCGGGGAGGAGGGGAGAGAACCAAGATGCATCATGTACAGGTACAAAATAAATGTGATGAATGTAACCATTATATGTAAAATGTACCAATACATGTTCTTGGTTTAAAATAAAATAAAATAAAATAAAAGCAAAAAAAAAGAAAAAAAAATGACATCAAATCTACAATGAGGTAAATAGGGCTAAACTCTTCAGAAACATAAACTCGGGTTCTAAGGCAGGGTACCCTATCACAGGAACAAGGATCGTAACATGGTGGTGGACATATTGTCCACCTATCATCTGGTAGTTAACCATAACTGCTAATGCTACAGAAATCTTAGGTTCTATGAAATATATTTGCAAAGCATAAGAAAAAAAATTGAATAATATAACCAAAAGATTGAATGTATGGTTACTAAAAACAATGAGAAGATATGATTAGAATAATGTGGTGTATTTGGGAAAAATCCTCCTGCCATAGATGACAACTACTGTACTTTTGTGTTAAGAAATTATCCCCATATTAGAGTTCAGTTAAATCTTTTCCTTGACAACACAATAAATGAGTAAGAGCATAACCATGGACTGATTTCAAATCCTGGTCCTCCCACTTTAAATTTGTGTGATCATGGCCAAGTTTTTTTAACTAAATTTTTCACAATATAGTTTTTGTTTAAGACATAGCTAATAATAGTACAAATTATTGTTCATAAATTTGCTTAAAGAACACATGACTCAGTTCATACAACATACCCAAAGAGTACTTTGCATTTCACGACAACTCAATGAATGTAACTTCTTAGGAACACAAATTGTACTATTATTAACAAAGCTAAACTGCAGGAGCAATAGTTATAATAGTAGTTACAGCAGTAGAAGTGATGTTAGTAGTAATAGTACCAGTAGCAGGAGCATCAGTAATATTGCAGAACAGGTTATTCCACAACTCAAGCCTATTTTTTCCACTGATAGAAGTACAAAGAGTTTCGGACTTGTGTTTTCTTCTAATTCATCCATTATAATTAGTGTTAGCTACTGGTTAGGCTGGAAAAATAAACAACTGACTTGGTATGTGCATAACATTAGCATACTGGGGACTACTTTTAAGGACTAGTTTTTATACCTTTTTTATTTAGAATCCTTAAGTATAATTGTTTCATATTAACTCATGTATTCCTAAATCAGTTTCATCCTGAATGTTTTTAACTGTCTAGATTCCATATGATAATTGTTTATGGTTAAGCCTTGGACAAATAATTTAAAAATTAAAACAATCACTGTATTGTATTAAGTAAGGGATCTAAGTCTGAAGAGAGGTTACAAGTTTATTTTGCTAATTTTCTCTCAAACTCTTGAATCATTTTGTCCATTAGTCTTGTTCAAATACTGTAGAAGCTAAATATTCATTAGTGGAGGTGCCGTTATCCATCCCATTTGTGAACATTTGTTTTGCTACATCATCTTGCTCTTGGTGCACTTACCCCGTAGAATCACTGACAGCAAGTGTAAGGCATCTCTCGTGCCCCTCTTACCTGTTGTCCGCAGCATAGTCTCAATTTCTTCAGTGAAAAGCAAATAACCTTTTCCGTTAGTTTTAATTTTATCACTTTTAAAAAAAAAATTTGAAATCATTCAAGTTTGACAGTGTTTGTATTAAACTGTAAACTTCAATTTTTGTTCTAGATTGAATTTATGAAATGTTTAGGGCAGTATTGACTTGTTGATACATATACCATTATTTAATTTCTTTTATATCTATAGAGTAATAATGTAGTATTAAACACTACCCTCTGTGTATCTATTATGGACCCTTTATTTATGTGCCATTATTTCAAAATAATACATTTACGCACTGGTGTTGATGTACAAAAGTTTCTTCGGGATGTACATATAGAAGTAGAATTCCTTGGTTGTAGGACATTTGGATGTTCACATTTCTTAGGTAATACAAACTATTTCATGAAGAAAGATATTGCTTAAATTTATCTTCTTACCAGAAGAGAATGAAATGTCAGATTCAGTGTCCTGGCACATATTTTGTGTGGATTTGCTTTTACATTTTTGCCAATATCATCATTTTGAAATAGTGTTCCATTATAATTTTAACATGTACTTTCTCTACTGCATTCTTTGGATAACTTTTATTTTGTAAATTCTTCTTCATGACTTTTGCTCACTTAAAATTATTCTGTTGTTTGCCATTTTATTTTGTACTAATAGCAGTTCTTAGTACAGCTTTAACATTACTCTTAGACCAGTAATGTATTTTCTCAATGGGATTTTTTTTCTTTCCTTTGATGATGTCTTTTAAGAAAAAAATCTATTTTATCTAGCTAAAATTACTAATCCACTTTTGGATAGTTTGTGACTATGGGTTCTTATTTAAAAAATAATCTCAAAGTTATGAAGGTATTCTGTATAAATTTATCATCTTTAGTACTTATATTTAAATGTTTAATCGACCTGGGTTTTTTAGATTGGTCAGGATTTGGAATGTGTCCTTGAGCACAGTCAGTTTTCCTGATTGTGAATCCAAAGTCCATCTTGTATCCTGCTGAATTGCAATGCCCGCCATCGCATATTAAGATTCTGCATCCACATAAGTATTCCTTGTGTGTTCTTCATTTTCCTTTGTGATCTCTTTTTAATCTATTTCATCACCCAAATCATTGTCTAAGGTATAGTACCTTTTTATATTCAGGAAGTTAAATTCCCCACTTTCTCTTATTCTTGATCCTCTGCACATGTAGACATAAATATTTTAGTATAAACTTGTCAAATTCAATGGAAACCTCTGGTAGAATTTTCACTGACACCTTGAGTCTTAAGTCAACTTTTCAATTTTTTTATAGTGTTGTAATATTTATCGTTTTAACAAAAGTGGCATATTTCTCCACTAATTTAATTATTTAATATCTTTCCATAAAACATTTTAATTTTCCTGTTAAAGATCACAGGTGTCTTTAAAAACACTCATAGTTATTTATTGATTTTCATTATTGTTGTAAATGTTGCCTTTAAAATTTCTGCTGGTGCATAACAACATACTTTAATTGCCGCTTTTAATTGCTTATTTTAAATTGCTACTCAGCAATATTGTTAAATTATTAAAATTATATTTAAATATCCATTTATTACATTTTAATTCATTGATTTTAAGGTTTCAAAATTTTCTAAAATACTACCTGTACCTTAAATGCTTTCTGTGATACAAACATTTCTATTTCACAGAAAATATCGGTGTCATATTTTTGAGTCCTTAAACCAGCCTTTATCAAACATATCTGATCTAATCTTTCAACTCAATGAATAAAAATATTTCTTTTATTAATAGGTAACAAAAATTAATAGCTAAGGTAGCCTAAATTCACATAGTAACATTTTAACATTTATTTCAATGCTACAGTTATGAGAAAGAAAAGGAAAACTATAGACTAAATGCATTTATTTTAGCATACACATTGTCAAGAAAAATATATTAAAAGACAGAATGAGCCAGATGCTTGTGCCCAGGCTCCTGATTCCAGTGCCATATGTGTGATTGCTTTGAATGCACACAGACATAATTGTTTTATATTGATCATCATTTAAATATAAAGAATGTTTTAATCCTTGATGAGCAGATTATCTAAGTGATTAACAGGTCAAAATACAATAAGATTAAAAAAAAAACCTCTATCCATTTAAATAGAATACATGATGACATGTTTAAACATCACAAAACTCCACCGTGTTTACAAGTACAATAAAGATCAGCTACTTTTGGATCTGGGGATTTAGCTCCGTGGTAGAGTGCTCACCTAGCAAGTGCAAGGCCCTGAGTTTAATCCCCAGAACACCGCCCCTCCCCGCCAAAAAAAAGCTACTTTTCCGTATCAGCAGCTACTGGGACATTGTCAGGCTGCATTTGACACAATTTATTAGACATCTATCCTCTTTGGGTTCTTTTCAATTGAATTTGCATAACATTTATATTATTTCATGATCAAAAAGCACTACCTAAACTTCTAAAGTGATTTATACACAATTCTAAACCCAGAGGTGTTGAAAGATGTGTCACAATTTAATGGAGTCGGTGACCAACGCATTTTACTGAGATACTTTATTAAGGAAGATACCTGTTGTCCCAGTCAATTTGGCTGATGTTAAGCCAAATACTCAGCTGGAGTTCTCAATGGATTCTTAGAACTTTGAAGTTGCTATATCACAACTTCAAAACTTCAACAGTGCGTGCTTTCACATTTCCTGCAGTCCAAATCTCCAGTTTTAAGGCATGTAATTTTTCTTCTCTAGTCTCAGAAATATGCAATACATCTTGATAATGATGTGGCTAATATTTGAAATGTTTTGCACTTAAAACATATAAATGTGTTCTTATATCTAAATGTCTGACTTTAAAGACTTGAACTTGATGCAGTTTTAAGGAATGCCAAATTATGCTTTTTTTTAATCTGATGATAAAGACATTTGTACTTCAGAGAATTTTTCTCGCCTACTAGTGTAAGAAAATTATTCCAGGTATGTAAATGAGTTTTGGATATACAAATAGACTTTCTTTGAGTTGCTATCAAAACTCACCTTGAGTACAAGTACCCTGCATATTTCGCTGGATGTTTCAGGGAAGTATCCTGGGAAACAGATGGTCGAGAGGAAAAAAAAAAATCCAACCAAGGGCGAGGTCACCCTGGAGACTAGTGTCAGCCTGTTGTAGCCAGGAGCTCTGAAGTTTATCCATATCCAAAGGTGGTCCAGCTTAAGAAAGGGGTTTGCAATGAAAAAGAAAGAAAATATTCAAGTGGGAAGGAGAATATAGAGGGAAGAGGGGCAAAGGGAGGAGGGGGAAACGAAGGAAGGGAAAAGAAAGGGAAAAAATGGAAAAATGGAAATAAAACTGTTGTAAATAAGGAGGGGAAGAGGAATCAAAGGGAGGGTTGGGAAGGAAGAAAAATATACCAAGATATATCATGTTCAGGTACAAATTAACTATGATGAATGTGATCATTATGTATATCTAAAATGTACCAATATTCTTGGTTCAAAAAAAAGGAGGAGGGTTGCATCCTCTCAGGGTGTTATTTGTGGTTGGTTTTCAGTTGGTCTCTAGAGAAGAAGGATGTGTGACCTTAGCGGGCACTTCTCTCTGGAGATAGGTACACAGTGAATTGAGGTAAAAAGACTCAGGGGGGGATCGAAAGGACTCACCACCAAACTATGATCCTTACATCCCAAGTTAGGCAGACCAGATTGATTTCTTAGTGATTCTTTATTAAATATAAAGAAACATATTAGAGTTGCGTCACTCTTAAATCCACAAGACAAATTGAAACCAGATCTTGAAACTTTTCCACCAGAAATCATCGTAAAAAGATGTTCTGAAATGTATGCTACTATGTTTTTATATTATCTGTACAGTAAGTACAGTAATACATTCTATTTGAGTTTTCTTTCATCTCTACTCAAGTTGATAATATTCTATCAAAAGGCAGTTCAGTGGAAGAAAGTCTGTAAGAGGCCTAAAACACGATGCATAGAATAACTTAGTATTTTGACTTCATCCAAGAATGTCGTCTACAATATAAAGATGGACTGCCTACATTTTTCAGGCAATTTGCCAAGAAAGTTATATATTTATTTATTTACATCTGGGAAAAATAAAAATTAAGAATTGAGGAGCTGAGAGATTATATTCTTCTTCAAGGGCTAGGATTATAGTTGTTCTGTGTGGTTGATTAAAAGTGCAATACAATAACTGAAATTGGGTTCAATGTACTTTTTCTCCCTTGAAACAAATAGTCCTCTTATTTTCTTGGAAGTAAACCTCTCGATTCACTGTGATTGCACAACTTACTTGGTTAAATCAAATTCTGCTTTAACAACAGCAGATAAATTTATGGAACTATTGCTATGTTAAATACAAAATCATTTTATGTTATGGTTATAAGTTCAATCAATTTTGAAGTAATCTCTGGGGCACAGATTCATGCCTTTAGAGTGCCTGGCCTATTACTTCTTCTAAATCATTTTAGTTTTCTTTTGAACTTCCCTTACACTAGCAATCTGCAGAGTGTGGGAAATGAGATTCATTATTTTTTCCTTTGATATACTGTCCATGTAGGTGCACCAGACTCATATTATTATATCTAGGATGACCAATTGCTTATTTCTGAGAATAGTAATTCAAGCTGTGGTGATTTGAAGGATTTAGGAGAGTAATGATGAATTTTTCACATACTTATATTTTCTTTTCTTCAAGTGAAAATGTATAAAACTGGTCTCTTCCAGCGCTGTGTATTATCCTACAGAAGAGAACTGACAAAAGATACTGCAAAAATACTAAGCGCTTTAAAACTGATTAGCCATGATTACAAGAAATGGGATTAGGGCCATCATAGAGAAACACAGATTGAAATTACAAAGAGACAGCATTAACACAGTGTATCTGGCTGAAGAATAAATTGATACCTAAGTCTCAGTTGAAGGAAATACAATAATTCACTGATTCATTAAATAGGTTTCTATTTGTAATTAGAATTATGAAGACTTATTGAACATCATTTTATTATGTGAAGTACTTTGCTACTGTATTCTTTGCTATCCATATTCTTTCTTGAAAATTGAGGATATCTGTTACTAATAACATTAATGTACTATTAATAGGTTTCATACTCTTTTTGAAATTCAATTTAGCGTCTATTATTGAGAAACAGTAACACCCATAATTAAAGAGACTTCTATTTAGTGTTCATATCAGCATGCTTTTAGTTGTCACATATGATATGAATTTTTTGGTACAAAAGTTTGGTTTAATATTAATATTTTCTTCTTAAGATTTTATAATATAAATTCAATTTTTCATCCATTGAATGTGTTTTCTGCCCTTTCTCTGCAAATTGAGATCGAATTTCATGTGACCGTATTCAAATTTCTGTACATGGCACAATTATTTCCACTAACCATTTACTTCATTCTAGTGTCTTTCTCTCTCTCTTGTAGCCCAGCCATATAAGATCTGTTTTCTCTATGTCTACATTTCCTCTTCTCCTTGTCTTTGCTCAAGTCAGCCTAATTCAGCAATCAAAACATATTTACTACTATTCTGCATTGATCCTAAATGTTAGAAAAGTCAGGACAAAGAGTAGCTATGTCCGAGGGAGAATCAGACAAGCAAACAGAAGCAATTGCTTTTAGGGTAATAGTGTTCTTCAGGTATGTACATCAAAACAAGGCAAACTTGTCTGATGACAAAAACTATGTTAGTCTTTTCAGGATATAACTATATAACGTTAATAGGTCAATGATTAAAGTAAAAGCTTCCTAGCATTTGCTGTTACTCAAGCCGTTTCAAAAGATGAATCTAAATAAGATACGCCAAGTGTGAAGTAACTTCAGGTAGAGGATGAAACCTATGCAAGATCATGTCGTCTTTGGCAAAGTACAAAAATAATTTTATCCAGCTGGGGCAAGCAGGAGAGCACATGGAAGAGCAAGTGATGGGATGTGGGTTTAGGAATATAAGACTAACCCACTTAATGCTGCACCTTTCTATGTCTTACTAAAGAGATTGTATTGTGTTTTATTTTTATTCGTATATGTTCGTGATACATGGAGATTCCATTCAGCTTGGGGAACTGATACACATACCTACTGTGTCTTGATCATTTTTAATTCCCCTGCCCTCCCCCTCCCTCCCTTTTTCCTCCTTCTGCTGATCCCCTTTCTATCTACAGAATCAACCTCCCTGTTTCCTAACGTAGCTTTTATTTTGCTCTTTAAATTATTTATATATTGAATCTATCATATTAGAGAAGCCATGCAATATTTAACCTTTTATGATAGATTTATTTCACATAGTATTATGGTCTCCAGATCCACTCATTTTCCTGCAAATGACTCAAATTTATCCTTCTTTATAGCTGGGTATTACTCAGTTGTGGATATGTACTATTTATTTTACTTTAAACCAGTGGAGAGAGGAACTTGATGATGTCGTTTGTCTCCTTAGCAACAATGTGAAGAATGGCTTCAAGAGGCTAAGATTTGGAGGTGTAGCTATATAGAGATGATTGCACAAAGTTTCCAGTATATTCTTTCATGCCTGGAACAACCTCAGTCTTTCAGTTCAGCCATCTTCCTGTAGAGACATCTTCATTCCAGCTCTTGTAGCAACGCAACAAATTTTTATAAAACTGGGCATTTTTGTGAATTTTTCCAAGGCCATAGCTTTACCTTAAAATCCGAAAATGACATATTTATGCAAAAGAAATGAGTTTGAAAACTATGTATGTGGACTTCTAAATCATGTTTATATTGTAACTATTAAATTTATTGCTGCTGTTACTTCATCAGCTGTCTGATGGGTACTAGCTGTGAGTGAAATTTTTATATCTAATAAGTGTTTCTTACAGAAGCAAAAACAAAAATTTAAGTATCTTCTGGACTTGGCAAATTAAGAACAAGTCATGCTAAAAATAGCTTCAGATAATAATGCTTTCTAGTAAATACATTTCTGTCATTTAAATTTATTTAACTTTTATCTTGAGATGGAAGGGAGACAGATTTTCTATTAAAAAACTTCTTTCCCCTGAAGCACTTTTTCCCCCTAAAATTGAGGGCAAGTATGTAGGTCCTTATTGGCTGAAGTTGACTCAAGTGTGAAGTGTAAGAGTTCACAGCATCAAATGTGTGCCTTTGCGTTGTGAAAGAACCATACCTTTACAGAAGTATCCTAGACATTTTTTCTAAATTGTACTATGTCTCATACTTACAGATAATTAATAATGAAGAAATACTATTTCATGAACCTGGCTATTCTGAGAATACCTCATAATCATGAAATGTATTCTTATATCTCCCATCTAGTCATTGAAAAACGTACTCTCATATTCCTAAGATTCCGAAAGTCTGCATTGACTTAAGGAACAAAAGAAATGATGTCCAAAGTGAGAGGTTCCTCAGTCTCTCAAAGATTCACATAGAACTACTGGCCTTGGTAGAAACTGTCAGATCTGTAAATCAGTTTGAAAAATGATTCTTTCTCCAGGTAGAAAAGAGAGGAGCAAATAAAATGTTCTCATTGGGTTAAAATGTTTGTGACAAATATTTTATTTTCATTTAAATTGAAATTCAGGTTTGATGTAAGTGTACCTGTGGAAATAAGTTCAGAAAAAATTACTTGTTGTCACTCTTCCCTATAAAATAGGAAGTAAAGTATCAGTTTCTCTTCTTAATTTATATGGGGTAAGAATTCACACCAAGTAATTTGCCATCTTGGAAGTATCAATTCCATGTCAGAATCTTTAACTCTCTCTATATAAGGGTATCCTGAAATATAAGTATTCTAATATTTTTCTCCTTAGTCACCTTGCTTTTTTCCTCATCTATATTTTATTTAAGGAACATCACATTTTAATACTGTATATTTGACAAAGAAATGCATTGGTGGTAGAAAAATAGTTTTGTGATGACTTTATTTTTAAATAACAAACCATTATGATGATGCTAATACAAATTTGACATTCTGGTTGGGAATATCGAGAGTCTTTGGCCGGGAATATCAAGAATTTTTAACTATCAAGACTTGTAACTCTATATACCTTTAACTCATAAATTATTCTAAGATTACAAAAGTAAAAATGCAGCAGATGTTGGCATGAGGTATTGTTAAACATTATATTTAAATGACATGTGTAAAATAACTTATTCCAAAGTAAAGCAGTGAGAGAAGATAGAGAAGTAGGTAGATAGATAAATATTCTAATTTCTATCTCTGTTTTATATTGGCATTTATTTTATTTCAAAGACTGAAAGAAAAAACCAGCAGAAGGCTAATAGTAGCTGTCTTTATGAAGTTCTGATTTTTTTTTCCTTTTCACAGATGTAGTATCCAAATTTTCTTTAAGGACATGTGATTTTGTTGAAGTATAACTATGGATAGGAAAGTCGATAAATCCCAAGTGAAAAATTCCATGAATCTTTGCACAATAAACACATCTTGATGTTTCTGTTCAAGAAATAGAATATATCTCCAGAGAAATGATTCCTTCACCGTGTCCGAAGGAATCATTTCCCCTTGACACTACTGTTTTCTGAACGTCTATCACCATACTTTGGTTTTACTACCTTTAAAATATAGAAACATAACCATATGGTGTATGTGTATTTTTTTTTTCATTTTGGCTTCTTTCAGTTGACATTATATGTGTGAGATTGTCCGTGTTCTGTATGGTATTCCATTGTACAGATATATCACGACTTACACATTCCACTGTTGGTAATCATTTGTCTAGTTTTCAGCCTTTGGCTAGTACCAATATAATGTCTATGTATATTCTTGTGAAATGTATTTTGGTAAATGTGTAAATTTCTGCAGAGAGTTTATGTGTTAGGTTGTAAGCTATGCACATGCTCAGATTTACTAGGTACTGCACAGACTACTTTTTAGTCAGCAGAAGGGAACAGTCAGAAGGACAAGGAATAGAAGGAAAGGGAAGACCAGGGAACTAAGGGGATGAACAGAACAGGCCATATGCCCTGACAAGTTGATAGTCACGGTAACCTCAGTGGATTAATTGATGGCTGACCCCTAGCTTAACAGTAGCCTCAGTCTCTTGTATCTCTTCTGACTTTGCAGGGAAACAGAATAAAGATTCGCCATTTATCTGTATCATTACATGGGAAATCTGTCTTTTCCCATGTACCTTTTCTCTCTGGTGTTCTGCACAGTTAGCAGAGTTTAAACACCAGAGAGACTGTATTAATATTACAACTAAGGTAAATTATGATCCACAGCACAATGATCCTCATGCTTGATTTAAATGCACAAAATTCATTTATCTGCACTAAGACACAATCAAGAATCCAGAGAAAGAAACTCAGAGATTTACTTGATGAAAAGAAAAAGGGAAATGATTAAAATGTGAAACCAATATGCATGATTTGAAAGAAAAAAATAAATCTTCTAAAAATTGCATTAGGAATGAAGTATTAATTTGTAAAACTAATTTATAACACAAAACATTCTAAGCTCTCTATCCATAACTGTGCTCACTTCTCATAGTGCTTCTTTTGACACAGGGACGCTCAGCCTGACGTTTTTGGAATGATCAAAATTAAGAACATGATCTTCATTTTTGTTGGCCCAGATATCTGCTTTAACACTTCAAACACTCTTTTAAAATATCTCGCACTGTATCAAAAATAACTTTCCTTAGCCACAAAGAAATCTGAGAGCTCCATCAGTCAGCAAGCCCATATGTAAGTGAGAAAGAAATGTGCTGCTTAGTTTACATGACAACCTACAGAGCAAAGCAAAATAAATAAATAGCGTCGCGTTGACTTAGCCTTCCATTTCTTTGGGAATACATATTCAGTATAAACTCTTTGAAAGGGAAGACTGAAGACTCTGTCTCTAACTGAGGTGAACAAAAATGCTAATTAAATGTCCCTGATAAAAGGAAATTTTAATTTTCAATGTAGAATTTAGATGTTCACCAAAAAAAAAAAAAAAAATCAAACATAATAGAGGTTGGCAGACGAAAAATAAAGGGTTTTTTTCTACCATTGTAGAAATCCAAACATTACAATGGAAAAAATAGTTTGAGGCTTTAGGGAAAGGAGGCATATGTGATTTATTTGGTTGTCTTTATTACCTTTAAAATGGCCTTTTATTAATTAGCACATATATTTAGGAATGATATAAACGACAGCGCTTTTTAACTGAGAAGTTATTGTATTTTCTTTACAAATATCCAATACATTTTTCTCGACTATAAACCTTACTAACATTTATGCAGTATTTTATTCTCTATGGTGCTTCCAATTCTCCATAAGTGATATCATTCTTATCATTTATTTCAGTATGCTTCAGATTTTAGGATTAATCAGCTTGTTGTAAGAGGCATGGAGGGAAGGCACTCTTGTGTGCGGACAGCGGCTTGGATGCACAGCAGCTGCTCGGTTATCTAGTTCGCTGGTCTTGACCCGGTTAAGAGCAATCAAAAGAAAGGCAGCTTTCTGAGATGTGAGCTCAGAGAAAAATCAGGAAATTTGCACAAATGAAGAGTCTACTATCAATGAGAGAAAATCAAAATTTAACGGATACTCTAAGATATTCTAAGCCAAATACATTAATTCGATTTGATCGGTACTTCACAGACCTCAAGTGTTGATTGTTTCTTCTAGAATCTCAGTAGTGTTTTGACTATAAGCCTGTGCGTATATGGAAGTTTTTTACATAATTTAGCTGTAAAAATTTCTCTTTACTATGTAGGTGAAAATAGAATATACTTGAAAGTGTGTGACTGCCATTCTGGTAGGCTCCAATTGATTAAGAAGCAGTTAAAAAATTTAGAGGGAAAATGGTATAAATATAAATAAGAATAAAGGTTTTTTGATAAATTGCTGTAATTAATTTTACCCTACCTACCTTTGGTTTTAAACTGTATTAACTTTTTTTGAAACAATTTTGGCCTCAAAATTGAGCACATAGTATTCCACTATTTCAAAGCCAGTAATAACATGTGCCCTATGTAAATTGTACATGTGTTCATAATATCTAATCAACTAGGATGCTGTTAATAACCCTGAGCAAGAAAACATTATAACCTTCGTATTTTTTAATATCACAACTTAGCAGGGTCTGATCATTTTTATAACCCTCAAGTAGTGTGGGAGCCCAAGTAATAGAGAATAGGGATACATTAGGAAAAGTATTGTTTCTTTCACCCTCCCTCCTTCTCTGTCTGTCTGTCTGTCTGTCTGTCTGTCTGTCTCCTTTCTCTTTCTCCGTGTCTCTGTGTGTTTTGTGTGTTTGTGTGTTTTTCTTTTATTCAGGCTGAGGGTAAAGTTAGTGAAGGAAGCATCAAATCATTCTCTGCAAAAGAGTTAAATGGTTCAAAATACTTATGATCAAGATACTTACGATCATAGTATATCATTTCTTAACATTTTATACACAAATTGATTAGGTCTCTATGTGAGATAATATATTTTAGAATAGAAACCAATTAGTTAATTAGTTTAACCAACTAATTTAATCCCTGCTTGGACTTGAAATCACTAAGAGATTCAGCATCCTCAGGTTCATTCCCAACACTTGAGAAGAAACTCTTCAACCTCTTTCAAAAGAACACACAGATCTGTCTGCATGGTAAACGGGAATGAACAGTAGTGGATGTGGGGTATCTTGCATGGTGTTTGGTTAAAAAAAAATAGTTCGTAACATTTTCTTCACTTATATTAATAAGAAAAACAATGCACCATGAAACAATTTTTATGAGGAAATTATGTAGACTGCTCAAACAATGTGTTTTCATTTTTACTGAAAAATTAGCTTATTTAGTGTGCATGAAGTTTTATGAGTCTTAAAATACATCTCAGGGAGGTTATGAATAAAGTTGATATAAATATTCATATATAGCCATGTATGTTTTCTTTGTAGTTGTATATTTTCTCTTAGGTAAATATATAAGAATGAAGTTGGTGAGTCTTTAAGAGGACCTTCATAAGAAATGGCCACATTATTTTGGAAAATCGTTTTTAACATTTTT
Source organism: Hystrix cristata (assembly GCA_004026905.1). Taxonomy (NCBI): domain Eukaryota; kingdom Metazoa; phylum Chordata; class Mammalia; order Rodentia; family Hystricidae; genus Hystrix; species Hystrix cristata. The sequence continues at coordinate 15,075 of PVJO010029620.1, forward strand.
CATTCTTACTAAAAGTGTACCAGAATACACACTACTTAATAATAACAAAACAACACCAATAATAGAATAATTTCAATCTTTTTAGCACTTAGTCCCCAGCTTGCCATAGGTTTAATTCACTGCCTTCCCACAAGTATACACGAAATAGAAACTATTATTATCCTTATCTGCATTGTTAAAAATAATGTAATTTCCCCCAACTAATCAGCTCATAAGTGCTGCTATCCCAAACCAAGCTTTAAGAGCGTCTCCCCTAAACATCACGTTCTGCTATCCCCATGTACAGTTGAATAGACATAAGGAATAATACAGAGCTGCCAGTCTAGAGAAAAAGTGTAGACTTCTAAAAATCACATGCTTAAAGAGGGTGTGGAAAGGCTTTTTGAGCAGAACATAAACTGAAATAATTAGCCTACAAGAACTTGAAAAAAAATGTCACTAGTTTGTGCTATTCATATGTATAAGTTGCCATATTTTTTCTGTCTTTACACAAAATCTATTCAAATCAGGATCTAGTCTGCAAATTGATGTGAGATTAGGATTGAATGTAAAAGACCTAAGATTATAATCAGAAAGGAAAATGATTTCAACCGTAGACAACAAAAAAAGAGGTTGGAAATCACTCTTTATCACCCAAGAAAAATTCTCCTTAATCCAAGACAAGAAACAGAATATGACAATTTTTCTTACGTGAAGCCATAATAGGAAATGACTGGAAAATTTAAATATACTTTATATTATTATTTGAATGTGATTGAAACTGTTCGTGAAAAATGATAAGATACTAGTTCGGTAACATTTTATCAACTAGAATTATTGGTTGTTTATATTTTCATTAAATATTTTGAAAAAAGGCCAAGGCTTATTTTTACAATGTATACTGAATGACCTTTGCACGTTTTCTCATACTGTATTATTTTTCTATCTGTTGCTTAGTTGAATGCAAAGAGAAGGAAAACACAATTAGTTATTTCAAGCTTTGTTGTGATATAGACACAATAGATGAAACCTGATTTATGGTAATTTCAGTACCTTTACTTCTTTCCCTAGATTAGAGATGTTCGAGCACTGTGTTCTTACCATCAGAAGAACCAGTAATTTTATAAAGTAGTTTAGCCTCAAGAAGAGACCAATTGAAATAAACTCATTAATACTTTGTTATTAAGCAAACCTTGGCCACTCTCTAAAAAATTTCCTTCTGAGATGCTTTTCTCTGTGTAATCCAGTAAAAATTATGTATCATAAATGAATAAATGTGAAGGGCATGCAGTGGCAATGGAA
>PVJO010029621.1:0-16617 GCA_004026905.1 Hystrix cristata
AATTGTTTCTCTGATATGAGAGACCATAATTGTAAATAAGGACAAAGAGGTGTAATAGATATTATATAAAAGGAGGATGGTGAGCAGAGGAGAGAAGTACTAGAAAGAAAGAAGGGGAAAAGCAGAAAGGCAACAGGGGAAAAAGAGGGGAAAGGGAAAATATGTAAAATGATGAATGAACCTGCTGTAAATAGGGAGGGAGGGTGCAGAGGGGAGGGTGGGAGAGGGGGGAGAACCAAGATACATCATGTATGGGTACGGAATTAATGTAATGAATGTGACCATTGTATGTAGAATGTACCAATACATGTTCTTGGTTTAAAATAAAATAAAAAAATAAAAGGCAGGAAGTATGCACCTGACTCTTCTGTACAAATGATTATGATTTGAATCTAGAAGTTTCTGTATTTCTAGGGAGTTTTGATTTCTAGTTAAGTTTTCGCTTAACATTAAGGGCTTTTTCCTTCCCTCCTAGAGATTTGATTCTTCTTCAGAGTGACCAGAAACTACCTTTTTGAGTTCTACCAAACTGACTTTTCACCTTGTTTGTAGACCAGGGGATTGAATCTGGGGCATCATGCTAGGCGAGTGCTCTACTACTGGGCTACACGCTCAGCCCTTACAGCTATCTTCATGTTACGTCCAATTGATGTAGAAACAATGAATGACCTGGGAAGAAGGACCTGACCTTGGGGGAGTGGCCTTGACCTGACATCAGCCTGGGGTGCAAAATTCCAATCGCCCCTCTTCTCAAAGGATGGAGAAACTCTCATGAGAACAGAATCCTGATAAATGTGAATGGCACCACGAGCTTGCCCTTCCTTTTTCCCTTGTGTGCTTGCCCTCTTGCCCCCCCCAAACCCCTTAGCCCCCTGCTCCGTAACCCATGTTCTATCTTTACCTCCCTGGACTCCCAGGCCTTTTCAGATCCGAACCACAGCAGCAGCTGGCTATTTTATCCACCTGGCCAAACCAGTCTCCCTTTTGTTACTTAAATAAACCTCCTTAATGCCCTAAAATTCACTCCTGCAATTCATTGCCAGCATGAATAAAGAACCTGGAAATATACTTTTGAATCCCCCTTCCCCTCTGACAACACAATCCCTAACTTTTCCTTTCCTGATCTATTATGTCCCAGTCTCCCTTGTTGAGACCTGCACAGTTTAGACTGGAAAGATAAGTAGGTAGAATAAAAGCATGAAGTGAAGAATAGAGAAGGTTGCATTAACTGCTGAGGAAGCAAGTATAGGATGTTTCACACACCCTCCATCTCCTTGTCACTGCAGTAATCACACTTTGTTTACTTGTCCATGTGATAGTTTCATCTGTCAACTTGACCGGCTAAGGGATACTCAGATAACCATTAAAAAATTATTTCTGTGAGAGTGTTTTCAAAAGAAATTAACATTTGAATTGGTAGATTGAACAATGAAAATCCACTGTCATCAATGTGGGTGAGCATCCTCCAATTCGTTCAGACCCAATGGAACAAAGTCTGAGGAATAGCAAAATTTCCCTCCCTACTCTTGAGATGAGTCAGCCTTCCTCTCATGCCCTTAGGCATCTGGCTTTAGATTGAGAGTTAAACTATTTCTTAGGCCTTCAGAAATGTGCGAATTACACTGCCAGCTTTCCTGGTTCTCCAGCTTGAGGAAAGCATTTGGTGGTATTTCTGGGCTTCCTCAGGAGCCAAAACTATAATTCTCATTCTCTCTCTCTCTCCCTCTCTCTCTCTCTCCACATATATACATTCTATTGGTTCTATTTATCTGGAAAACCTTGACTAACACAATCCATATCTCCCCTATAAGTACACATCATTCTATGTAAGTTGTCTATTTTCTCTTAAGTGTTGAATGCTACCCAATAGCCAAGTATCACAGAGATTTTATGCTATTTGGCATTGGGAGCCAGACGAGACTCCCTGAGAAGTGTACCAAGTAAGACCTTTTCCTCCAATCTACCTCTCCAGTACTTCAGACTCTAAAAGTTGCATATTTGCAATATCATCAAGTGCTTTTTGAGACCCTACTGTGTCACATTAAAATCCTGAGTGACATAATGTATATGTTGTAAAGGATCCCCGCCCTGAAAACTTTACAATAAAATATAGAAATAAGATGAAACAAGAGACAATCAATGAGCTAGGCAATATTATACACAAGGCTAGCAGATGGAAAACACAGGGGAATCAGTAAGTGTTTACACTTTGCTTAGATTACGTAATGTAGGGGAAACAATTTCCCTAAGATAAAACAAAAGTTAGATTGGCTTGGTTAATCAGAATTTATACTATAGCAGGAAACAGCATTATATTAATAAAAAAATGAAATTAGAATGCAGAGTAACATTCCTCACAATACAAGTTTTGGCCATATTTAAGGCATCCCAGAGATCTGCAATAGTAAGGAGAAGCCTTGAGACTTTGTTATATGTTTGCAGTCTGGCAATCATCTGTTTATTGTCAACATATCCACCTTAATGATAAAGAAATAAAGACAATTCGGGGAGGAAAGACATATGTACATAGTTGTCCCTCAGTTTAGTCAACTGAAAAATTTAAATAAAACTCAATTACAATTACTACATGCATGTTACACTTAAAGCACCCGGCTAAATTAATGCATTAGGGAATATAGCATGACAATCACTGGACATCCTACAATTGGTAGAAGAATGTTTATGTAAGACTAGCTTTGTGTTAGTCATTCAACAACTATGTCCATTTTAGCCATTAGCAATAAACTAACTAGAAGAGAGCAGATAGATTTATAACAGAATAAAAAGTCCCAAAAGATAAAGTTGATGGACAGTAAAACGAAGAATTTTTAAAATATTAGCAAGAAACCAACTCTAAACTTCAAAATTAAGCCACAAGGGAAAAACAACTTGGGAACAAAATTTTCAAATATACAATTCTGAAGTAAAATAAACATAAAACTAAAGATGGCATGAACTACCCCCAATTTAAAAAGGCTGGGCTATCCTTAACACAGAGTTGATGAAGTATTAGGAAATATATATCTCAGATGAAATCACTTACAAAACACAGGAATTTGAATGCTTTATTGAATGAAATTTATATCTAAATCATGTTCTTATCAAATAAATATCATTTTAAATAGTAAAGCTGACCAATTCCAGTTCTAGCCCAACAGAACAGTGCGCAATGTATTACCGTGGACCTTAAACAATTGTTAACCATGTGAATCAACCGGTTTTTAAAAATTAGATGACAAATATACCAGGTGTGTTATTTATAAAGTATAGGACATATATAAAATGATCTCCAAGGTGCAGCATAAAGAAGCAGCCTAAATAAAAGCAATGGTCTCTCTATGTTGATAGAGATCTGAGTTAAGTGCTGCTGGGATATAGAAACTTTTGGGATGGGATATGTGCAGAGAAGGACATCGAGACTTCTGCAGAGCTGTCCCTCAAAACCCAATAGTCTTTGTCCCACGACTAACCAGCAAGTATGCAGGGCAAGATTCCAAGAGGCATAGTAGAGCACAGCTCCCAGTAACTGTGAGCCAAATGGAAGTCACGGAGATCACACAGGGCTGGGAGATATTGAATTTCTTATTATCTGTAACGAGTGGTTACACTGACTTGCACATATATTTAGTTAAGACCCACCTGAAGAAATCATACATTAAGTTGTAGAACTTTGGCTCTAGTGTAGTGACTGCTCTAAATCTACTCAAACACAAACCTCAATACAACTTTTAAATTGGTAAATAACCTGGTTGCCAGAATAATACTCAGTACACTTTAATAAAGATTGTGAAATACAGTCTCCCAGCAATGTAACATTACAATGTCCAGCATACAGTCAAAATTACTTGATGGATTAAAAAAAGTAGGTAAATGTGAAATATAACCAGGACAAAGAAAAACATAGAAGCCCAATCAAAAATGACAAAATGTTGGAATTAACAAATGAACAGTATTAGAAATGTGTTCAAGGAGTTAAAGAAAAATTTGTACATAGTGAATAAATAGAAAACCAAAGTAGGGAATAAATGATTAAAAAAGAGTTACACAGTAATTCTGTATCTCAAAATTCCCGAAATAAGAAAATGACTTGCTATAGTTTAAATCAGAAGTGTCCCCCAAACGTCTCTAATGTTCAGAGGCAGGGTTTTCAGAAGGTGAGTGGGCCATGAGGACACTACTCATCAGTAGATTAATGCACCAGTGAGTTCCTAGCTGAACGTGCTGTTAGGAGGTGGGGCCCAGTTGCACAGCTGAATACAAAGTCAGCACTCAAAAGTCAATAGCATTCCTATATACAAATAACAAACTCACTGAGAAAGAAATAAGGGAAAATACACCTTTTGCAATCGCATCCAAAAAAGTGAAATACTTAGGAGTTTATCTAACAAAGCAAGTAAGAGATCTTTTCATTGAAAACTACAGTACTCTAAAAAAGGAAATTGAAAGGGATATCAGACAATGGAAAAATATCCCATGTTAATGGATAGGAAGAACCAACATCAAAATACCAATAACGTACTTCACAGAATTAGAGAAAACAATCCTGAAATTTATCTGGAACCAGAAGAGACCAAGAATAGCAAAAACAATCCTGGACAACAGGGACAAGGCAGGGGGAATCACAATCCCCGACCTGAAATTATACTACAAGTCGTTTGTGATAAAAACAGCATGCGCCTGGCACAAAGACAGACCTGAGGACCAATGGAACAGGCTAGAAAATGCAGAAACAACCCCAAACACATTCAAATACCTCATCTTCAACAAAGGAGCCAAACACCCTCACTGGAAGAAAGATAGCCTCTTTAACAAATGGTGTTGGAAGAACCGGCTTGCCACATGCCGAAAACTAAAACCAGATACAAGTCACTCACCATGAACTAAGCTAAAATCAAAGTAGATCAAAGATCTAAACATTAAAACAGAAACACTAAATCTCCTGGAGAATAGAATTGAAAGAAGTCTTGAAGACATGGGGGTAGGAAAAAAATTTATGAACAGAACCCAGACTGCATGGGATATAATACAAAGAATCAGTGCTTGGGACCACATCCTATTAAAATGCTTCTGCACAGCAAAAGAAATCACCAATAGAGTGGGGCGAAAACCCCACTCAAAAATTTTTGCCAGCTGTCCCTCAGACAAAGTTCTAACATCTAGAATTTATAAAGAACTCAAAAAAACCAAAGCCCTCAAATTTAAAGACCCAAGCCAAAAATGGGCATTTGAAATGAATAAACATTTCTGAGATAAATAAATACAAATAGCAAATAAATATATGAAAAAGTGTTCAACATCATTGGTCATTTGAGAGATGCAAATCAAAACAATGCTAAGATTCCATCTCACTCCAGTAATAACAGCTATTACCAAGAAATCAACCAACAACAAATGCTGGCCAGACTGCAGGGAAAAAGGAACCCTCCTCCACTGTTGGTGGCAATATAGATTGGTCCAACCACTGTGGAAATCAGTGTGGAGATTCCTCAGAATACTTCAACTAGAGGTCCCATTTGACCCAGCTATTCCTCTGCTTGGTATTTTCCCAGAAGAATTCAAATCATCATACCACAGTGATATATGAACAACCGTGTTCACAGCAACACTATTTGTAATTGCTAAGTCTTGGAAACAACCTAAATGCCCAACAACTGATGAATGGCTAAAGAAGATGTGGTTTTTTCTACACAATGGAGTACTACTCTGCCATAAAAAAGAATAAACTAGAGCAATTTGCTGGTAAATGGATGAATCTTGAGATCATACTCTAAGTGAAATAAATCAGATATTCATGAGTACACATCGAATTGTTTCTCTGATATGAGAAGTCATAAGTGTCAATAAAGACAAGGAGGTATAATAGAAATTATGCAAAAAAGAAAAAAAAAGATAGTATTCCAAATAGAGAACTAGATAGGGAGAAGGGGGAAAAGAAGGAAGGGAAAAAGAAAAGAAAGGAGAAAGGAAAAAATGTTAAAATGTAAATAAACCTGCAGTAAATAGGGAAGGGAGGGGGAATGGAAAGGAGGGCTGGGGAAGTAGGGAGAAATCCAAGATGTATCATGTACAGGTACAGATTAACTATGATGAATGCGATCACTATGTATACAATGTACCAATACATGTTCTTGGTAAATACTATTTATAAAAAAGAAAAAAGAAAAAGACAGAATAATAGTTGCCACCCATACAGGAAGAAGGAGAGAGAGAAAGAGAGAGAGAGACCAAATGACCCAGGAAAGTAAAACAGAGTATAGAGTACTAGTGATCTCTAGGACAATATCAGGAGAACTAGCGTACCTGTAATTGAAGTGCCACAAACAGAAGATAAAGAGTGTAACAGAAAAAATATTTGAAGTATTCATTGAAAATTTTTGCACATTTGATGACAACTATAAATACACAGATCCAAAAAGCCCAAAATGACAACCAAAAACAAAAAACAAAACGAAACAAAAGAAAAGCCAAAGAAAATAACAAAAAAAAAATTGCATCAAGGCCTAATACACACACACAAATGCTGAAAACTAGAGATGAAGAGAAAAATCTTAAAAGTAGATAAGTCCTGGTGGGCAGACTCAGATTACATAGAGAGGGGAAAAGAATCTGTTTACTTTCACCTGAAAAAAAAAAAAAAAAAAAAAAAAAAAAAAAAAAAAAAAAAAAAAAAAAAAAAAAAAAAAAAAAAAAAAAAAAAAAAAAAAAAAAAAAAAAAAAAAAAAAAAAAAAAAAAAAAACAACAAATCTCATGGAATGGCAAATTTAAAGTGCTGAAATAAACTTCAACCAAAATGTCTACATCCAGAAAAAAATACTCTTTTTAAAGAATGAAGGTAAAATAATCCTGTTTTCAGGCAAACAAACAACTCAATTTGTTGCAGGCAGACTTGCACTGAGGGAAGTTCATAGATAGAAGGAAAATAACACCTGGTTAAAAAAATTTGAACTCTACATACATACATAGCTCTAAAATCATAAGCATGTAGTTAAGCATAAAAGACTTTTTTTCCACCTTTTAATTTCATTAAATAAGAACTGGCTGATTTTGAAGCAATAAATCAGAATGAATAACAATTTCTTTGAGGAGTTATAAAATGTGTGGCAGCAATAGCACGATGAATAGAAGGGAAGTAGAAATTGTGGTGGGCAGAATCATAAAAATCCCTCCCAAAATGTCCTGCTTTAATCCCCATGACAGGGTTGTGAAAATGATGAGCTATCACAACCATAACTATTTTGAGACACCTGGTAAAAGGGATTTGGTAAGCAGAATTCAGGTGACTAATCCATTGGCCTTCTAATAGGAGGATGTCTAATCTCATCATGTGAATTCTTTAAAAGGACAGAGCTCTCTCAGACTTCCTCAGAAGAGGAATTCAAAGACATTTCAAGTAAGCAACATTTTAGAGGCACCATTGCCAGGTATAAAATGAGAGTAAAATCTGCATGTCATGAAGAATGTGGGAGGTCTTTTGAAGCTGAGTATAAATCTCAGACAAAAGAAAGAAAGCCTAAGACATCACAATCTCTGATCTTAAAATATACTACAGGGCTGTAGCAATGAAGATAACATGGTACTGTCATAAAAACTGGCCCACAAACCAGTGGAAAAGAATAGGGATCATAGAAATGAATTCACGCATTTGCAGCCAAAGGTACCAAAAACATGCACTGGAGAAAGAACAGCCTTTTCAATAAATACTTGACATTCATATGCAGATTGAAAAGATTGAAACTATTCCTATATCTCACCAAATAAAAAAATCAACTCAAAATGAATTGAAGACCTGAAACCAAGACCAGAAACAACAAAATTATATGAAGAAAACACATGAAAAAGGATTTTTGGGGAGTGGGGGGGCCTTGTACTTGCAAGGCAAGCACTCTAACCACTGAGCTAAGTCCCCAGCACCGAAAAAGGATTTTTTGTAAGACCACAAAAACACAGGCAATAAAAGAAAAAATAAACAAATGGGATTATATAAAACCAAGAAGTTTCTGCACAGCAAAGAATAAATCAATTGACTAAAAACACAACATAAAGAATGAGAGAAAATCTTTTCAGTTATTAATCTGAGAACATTAATATCTAGAATATATAAGGAACTCATAAATGATAACAACAAAAGTGCCGAGTCATCCAGTTTTAAAATGGCTGATGATCAAATAGACTTTTCTCCAAAGAAATACATGTGACCAGCAGTTATGTGACAAAATATTCAATATCACTAGCCAATAGGGGAATGTGAAGCAAAACCACAAAGAGAAATCATCTCCTCCCAGTCAGAATTGCCGTTATCAAAATGGCAAAAAAAAGAAAAAAAAATTGGCAAAAAATGCAGAATAAGGAGAACTCTAAAACACTACCTGTAGGAATGTAAATTATCACAGCCATTATAGAGAACAATATGGGAACTCCTCAAAAAATTAAAACAGAGTAGCTCTACTCTATGATCTAGCTATCCCTCTTCTGGATATTTGTTGAAATAAAATAAAATTGGCATAGTAAAGAGAATACTTCTATGTTTATTGCAGCACTATTCACAACAGCCAAAATGCTGAATTAACCTAGGTGTCCACTGATAGGTAAATGGATTGAGAAACGTGGTATATATACTCAATGGAACCTTACTCAGCCATAAAAAGGATGAAATTCTGTCATTTGCCACCAAATGGAATGAACTGGAGGAATTATGCTACATGAAATAAGTGTGGCACAGAAAGACAAACACACATAGGTACCTCATGTTCTCTCTCATTTTTTGAAGCTAAAAAAGTTTATATTGAAGTAGAAAAGAGTAAAACAGTAACTACTGCAGGCTACAATGGTAATGGAGGGGGATAGGGGAAGATTAGAAAGTGAGTACCAAAACACAGTTAAATAGGAGGGATTAGTTCTAGTGCTCCACAACACAATGAGATGATGATACTTCCCAGTAATCTGTTATATATTTCATTCAGGACTAGAAGAGAGGAGCCCAAAGGCTCCAAACATAATTGATAAGGAGAAATAAATGGAAATGCTACCTTGATTTGATCAGTACACATTACCACACCATACTCCTTAAATACATACAATTATTATGCTAATTTTAAAGAATTTTTTTAATTTTTAAATTAAAAAGCAGAGTGCAGTCCTACAGCTGACAGCTAGTATGGAAACAGGTAATTCTGAACTACCACTACACAGAACTAAATTCTACCAACAACCTGAATGATCTTGGAAGAAGCTTCTTTTCCAGAAGTTCCAGATAAAACTCACTCTGGCCAACATGTTATTTCAGCTGTATTAGTCAACCTTTTGTCATTGAGATCAAATATCCAACATACACAATTTAAGGGAGGTAGGGTATATTTTGGCCTGTAGTTTACAGGGTTCAGTCCATAGTCAGCTGGTTCCAAGGCAGGAACATGATGGTGAAAGGGCAGGGCAGAGCAAAGCTGCTCAATTCATAGTGGCCAAGAAGCAGAGCAGGTAACAGAGCAAGAGAGGAAGGGGCCAGGGACAATACATAGTATTCAAGGTCACACCTCCATGGCCCACCCAGACTCACCAGAAGCATGATTTACTATTCCCTTCGGTAGCTTTCAAGTCAACCAACTTGACAACCCAGCTTAACTTAACTTGGCAACCCATATAGCAACCCACATAAACTATGTGACTACACCAGCATAAGACTTAGTTGAAACCACCCAGATTTCTGACATACCTAACTACAAGTCAATAAATGGGTGTTGTTTTGAACCATTAAGTTTATAATTAGTTAAGTAGAAAAAGGATACTAATACACAAGTACACTTTGTAAGGTTCTTTTATTAAATGTGAAACAATTTAGTATTTAAAGATAACTTAAATACTGTTATTTGTGATAAAGATAAATGTGCATACTGGAAACCCTACAGCAATCCTACACACCAAGCAAGAGTGAAATAGCTTGCAATTCAATAGTTGAAATAGTAAATAGCCTCAATGAAACCAGAAAAGTGTTTAGAGTCTTCTCAGAAAGGAGCAGGCATTTTCAGCTTACATGTTGTAGGACAAAGAATAATGCCTGACCTAGAGTAGATGGTCGCTAAACATTTATGGGAAGGAGTAAATGCATAAATGAATGGTCAAGTTCATGAGTGGAACAACACAGATCCATTGCTGGTTTTGGAATCAAATACCTAGACGAAGACACATTTTAGTCCATAAGTGGGATAATCAGAAGAGAAATCACCATTAGGCAGAAACTGGCAAAAAGTTGGTTTATTATTTATACCAAATATGGTTCTTAATCTGGTTCTTAATCTGGTTAAGGCACCTGAGAACCCTTAAAGTCTGCTTTAGTAATTTATATGTCTAGTGGCTATGAAAATAAAGACAGAATATTGAGAGTATCATATGCAAGTATAGCAAGATCTTTTAGAAATAAAAAGGAAGCACATGCTCACACTCCCTGGTTTTAGAAACACAATATATGAATTCTGGGCCTGGCAATATTCGAGTGGGATTTTGTCACTATGTTCCACACAGAGGGAAGAATGTCTGCATATCTGCACAAGTTGCAAATCTAACTATAATACGCAAGGTCAAATAGCAGTACAGAAATAGAAACAGATTTGAAGAAAGTGCTTATATTTTCAACTATTGCACAGTCCACAAGAAGAGGCAGCCTTTTCAGCACAATCATCTGGAGTTTTATAAACTCCACATTGCTCATATTTGACCACATCTAAGATAAACCTTCTGCACATCATAATGTCTAATAAATGGTAAGGTAAAGGGTGAGGGCAAAGGAATAAATGCATCCTAAGTTCTTGTGGTGGATAAGAGAGGACATTACTAGACATGTGAAGCAAAGCAGGTATATTCCGTTCCTTTTGGGAGAATTTTTGGCACAGGGGTTCTGTTCCTGAGAATGTAGACTAATGTGCTTACAATTTTGCCAGTGCTCCAGTTTATTCTGGATGCTACTGACGGAGATGTTTCCATGATGCTGCAACCAAATTGCAAACCTGAGCATAACCGTGAAAACTGTTGTGACTGTTCATACCTCCACATATTTCAGATAAGAATCTAAAAATGTCTCGAGTTAACATTATAAAATCTTGGCGTCTTCCCTTCTTACCACTTTACCAACGGAAAAGTGGAAGGTACATGTGGCTCTCTAGATTTCTGCAAGCTTGGGCTCCCTCTGACCCAGTGAATATGGAGCACTAATTAACAACCAGGTGCTGGGTGTTTTACTAAAAATCAAAGTGATTTGATTAAATGCAAGCCTTGAACCAAGTACAATAGAAGTGCAACCTTTCTTAAATTATTCATTCTAAAAGCAGCCCTTTCTCTAAGGCTATCCTATTGGGAAAATGAACACAATCTTTAAGCAGACACTACATAATTCACACTAATTAAACATGTAGTTTATGAGTTTGAACTCATGACATAAAGCCATAAATTATGTAGTTTAAAAGTTACATCAACTTCTTGTAACTAGAAACAAAGCAGTGGCTGCTTAGCAGTTGTTTAATCCAAATCTGTGGTCATTTTAAATATTTAGCTGGTGGCTTGGCTGTTTTAGGAAGGTATTTACTCAATATAAGAAGGGGAAATCAATTAACGAAACACCACCACATGCTTCATTTGGCTTGAATATAAGAATCATACGGTAACTAATATATATGATAATTTAACTGATGTGCCAAATATATGCCAAATATTGTGTAATATACTAGGGGAATGCAAAGATGAAAAAGATATGATTGTTTCTCTGCATTAATTCCAGTCTAAGGAGAGAGAATAATGTATACCAGCAAATGCAAGAATTACCCTGGGTGCCTGAGGAATAATGATGGGCATTTTCTTCATAAGGAATATAACACATGAGCTGTGGCCCAAAATGTAATTATGCTTTTCGCAAGCAAAGAAAAGTCAGTTAGCAAAAGCAGAATTGTGTGACGCAGAGAGGCCAGTGTGGAGAAGCATAGGAAAAATGAGTAAGGGAGAAGAGAAAGAATGAATACCCCCCTTTCATGAGGCTAAATCAGTAGGTAAATAAGGGTCAGGAAGAAGAGGACCTCGCTAAGGATTTGGGGATTTTTTTCTTGTAGACAAATGGGAAATAACCAAAATGCTTTAAATAGCTGAACTGTCAAGATCTTAAAGAGAATATCATCATAGCAGCAAGGAGAAGAGACTGGGGAATGAAAGGGCAATTAGGAGATTTAGTGTAATCATCTAGGTGAGAGTTGATAAAGGCTTGTACAACTATTACAGCAGTGAGAATAAAAGAGAAGGAAAAGTTTTGAATTGGGTTCTGTAAATAACATTTCTAAGATTGTTATTAATTATAGTTAAGTTCCTATAAATTCCTACAAGTGCAGTTTCTATTAAAGATCATTAACATAGACTTTAATAACAAACTGGCTTTAATATTAAATAATATTATATTTGTGCATAATACTTTAGAACAGAATTATTAAATATTTAAGATACAGTTGATAATCTTCTTGTAAAAATTCTTTTAATGAGTTCCAGCTCTAAATGAACAAACCTTTATAAGACTAAAACTCACCCTATTCATCTTTTGTTCAATGATACACATCTGCTAGTCTTCTGGACAGCAAAGAAAATAGGAAAGTAGTACCTATTCATTATCTCATTTAATCATCACAATAACCCTCAGAAGCAGACAAATTATGGATTTAAAGCAACAACAAAGGCACCCACAGAAATTTAAAAACTTGCTCAAAGTAACATAACTAAAAAAGAAACTGCAGTACTTTGACTCAAACCCAAGTCAGCTTATTACAATAAAGATAACTAACATTCACTGAACATGCATTTTGGTATCAGACATTATAATAAGTGATTTATACATTACATTAATTCTTGTAAAACTTAGCAAGTGTATACTAGTATCCTTATCACTACATACCTAAAAACAATATAAGTTACAAACACCTTGTATAAGTTTCCCCAGGCCATACAAAGAAAAACAGGCAACACCAGGTTTCAGACACAGACCTTGGACTACAGAGGCCACATTCATTCCATCTACACCAGCCTGACCCACACCAGCTGTACTTGCTGTGTCCTGGATCCAAAGGTATTTGACTACTCAGTAAACTAAACCTAGACACAATGTGGGATTATCCTATCAGGCCTTTAGCTAAATTATAGGTTCTTGCCTTCCTCTCTCTAGACCTATAAGCTAACACACTCAGTATTATCTGTATGTTTTTCTGGAATGATGCTGTAACTTACCTTTTTTTTTCAAATAAAAGAAAATTTGTAACAGTAATTTTAATGAACTACTCCAAGGCTCTCATGCTCCTACTCTGTTAACAAATAAAATAACTATGGTCTTTAGTCAGTGGCTTCCACAACAATCACTTGACATAATATCATGTCACTGTGATCTTGCACAGACTACTTTTTGCAAGGAAGTTGAAGTTGCAAAATACAAGCTCGTCAGAATCAGGCATTTAAAACACATTTAAGTGAGGTACAAAAAGATTCTAAAAGATAGGGATTAATGGTTCTCATTATTAGAATTTTACATCACCACAGCACCAAAACATGTAGAATACTACCCTTGATGCCTAAAAATTCAGCAACTTTTCTCCTTTTCAATTAAAATATAAACAAAACGCCAAAGTGTACACGGAACCTAGACTACCTTCCTTCTGATTTCCTGCTTTGCAGCATATTTCCTATGGCTAGCAGTGATAAATAAGTCGATTCTCATTTCATATATCTCTACCTACACACTTATTTTAAGAAAGCTTCACAGATTCCAGAAATCTCAGAGATGAGCATAGAGATTGAATTTAGTAGGCCTTGTGGATACAAGAGAATTATAAATAGCTTGGTGTGCTTGGGATCTACCTGGAATGGCGACTGTTCTCCAGATGGAACCCCACGCGGGTGGGGGTCAACTTCGTTGATGTCCCTGTCTCTGTGATCTTCTGCCCTCCTTCTCTTGTATCCTTTACCAGAAGTTTAATGGACAGAGGGAGCTGTGGCCCCAGCCTCCTGAAAGGAAATGAACAATATGAGGAAAGAAAAGCACATAAGGAACAATGCAGAAATCAGGACCTAGCGAGAATCAAAATGACTGCTGAGGATGCAGCCAGCATGATCCAAGGCCTACTCCAGGCTTTGTGAGTACATTGTGTCTAACGGACGATACGTAGATATCTTCCTTATTAAAAGAATGCCACTAGAGAACATGCAAAACAGTCTTTTCTTTTATAATTCCCTTTTATTGTGAATTGTTTTTAATTTAAAATAACAACATTAAGACACCTCCGGACTCCATCTCTGGAGCGAGGCTTGAGCTTGCAGGTCAGGTGCTTCCCTATGCGGATCTGCAGCACCAGCAGGGTGAACGTCAAATAGGGTGGGAAACACCTTGCACTGAAAGCACGGTTACCACTCTCCCTCAATGTCTTCTTCTTTTTTTTTTTTTTTTCCTTTTCCCATTTCTCTCCTGATACAAGCCATCACTATCCGGTAAGTTTCTCCTTATTTTCTCTTTCTCTTATTCATCCTGATACCTGTCCAATACATTCTCTTCTCTACATATTCTTTCTTGTTTTTGTTGTTTTGATTTTTACTTTTATTGACTCCTGCTTGGCTCATATCTTTCCTTCCTTAAGCAAATGCTGTTTTTCCTTTTCTTCTTGTTTTCTCTCTCCTTTTCCTTTTTCATATGAGTAAATGTTGTATAGAATTTACATGGTTTGACCCACTACTATCACCTTTCACTGTTTGTAAACTATCTACTCAAGTTTCCCAAAGCAGAAGTAATATCCTATTGTAAGTTTTACATCTAATACAACTTTCCTCATTACCTCTATACGTTTTCCGATCCCTCATTACCCCTGCTACAAGCAGGGGGGAAAAATCACTCTACTAACAAAATACCCACTACGTGCAAATTCCTGCTTTATATTGGATTCTGTTTTATGACAGTGTAGGCCTTGCTCTTATGGTTAAAGATAGAAAGTTAATTTCTACCACAGTCGGTCAATTTCATGAACGTAATTGATGCTATTGTTAATGTACTAGTGTAACGAGTGTGCCATACAGGCTATAACCAGTTGTACATTCTCATATGGTAATACTGTAATTATCTGAAGTAATAATCATTAACATAATCCAGGGTCTTGAGACAACCGCAAGAGCCAAGAATCACATATGCCTAGAAGACACAGAACAAACGGAATTCTCCTAAAAAGTATTGATATTTGTCTTCAAGCAACCTCCCATAATCAAAATATAAAAATCAGCACTGAAACTAAAAGGGAGGAAATACATATAGATACCAAAAAAAAAAAAAAGAAAGAAAATATCGAGACCCAGAAGTAAAATACAACCCCAGACCCCCAGCTCATCCAGAACAAATCCAGAAGACAATGAAATAGAGGAAATTGGAAAACACTCAACCAAACTTTCAGAAATGATAGCAGCAGAAGTTAAAAAAACAGATGGATGAGGTTATAGAGAACATTAGATTAGAAATAATTGGCCAAGTTAAGTCAGAGATGACAATCATAATGAAAGACCTGCTTAGCGAATTGACAGTGGATACACATAAAAAAACAGAGGAGCTAAGAAAAACAATGGAAAACTTGACCACTCAATTCAGGAAAGAAATGGAACCCATGAAACAGATCCAAACTGATGTCCAAGAAATCAAAAACTGTCTTGAAAGTATACGCAGTAGATTAAACGAGAGCGAAGACAGAATCTCAGAACTAGAAGACAGGACTGCACTTTATGATCATGAAAAGGAAAACTTCTTAAAAATAACTAGAGTCGATGAGAAATCAATACAACAACTGCAAGATGATGCAAAGAAGAACAATATAAGATTGATTGGAGTGAAGGAAAAAGAAGGAGACAGTGCAAAGGATCTAAGAAGATTATTCACAGACATAATGACAGAAAATTTCCCAAGCATGAGAAGGGAACTTGACGTACAGATAAGTGAGGCATATAGAACCCCAATTACAGATAACCAAAATAAATCTACACCAAGACACATCATAATCAAGATTCCAGAAATTCAACAGAAGAACAGAATACTGAAAATTGTTAGGGAAAAAAACCAAATCACCTATCAAGGTAAACCCATCAGAATCACAGCAGACTTCTCAACACAAACCCTTAAATCAAGGAGAGCTTGGAGCAAAATATTTCAAGCCTTAAAAGAAAATAATCTCCAACCCAGATTGATGTACCCAGCTAAACTATCGGTCAGATTCAACAATGAAATAAGATATTTCCATGACAAAGAACAACTGAAGAAATTCATGACCTCCAAACCGCCTCTACAAAATATTTTGAAAGATGTCCTAGAAAAGGAAACTATAATTAAAGGACACTAATAAATAATAATCCACTACGCAAGACAAACAGTGAAATTGAAGTGAAACACAGAACAAACAACGGAAAAGATCTATGGCAAAGATAAGTCAGTACATAACAGCTGTAACCATCAATGTAAATGGTCTCAACTCACCAATCAAAAGAAACAGACTAGCAGAATGGATCAAAAAACAAGATACATCAATATGTTGCATGCAAGAGACACATCTAACCCAAAAGGAAATTCATAGACTGAAAAT